>VXBU01016074.1:114730-128515 GCA_013400315.1 Bombycilla garrulus | reverse complement strand
GAAGGTGAATGCAGACAGGAATATCTTGTTGATTTATTTTTTTTAAGTGAAAATGCACTGAAAGGAAAATTTGGATATGGAAGGTGAATGCAGATGGAAATATCTTGGTGATTTTTTTTTTTTTAAGTGAAAATGCACTGAAAGGATATTTTGGATATGGAAGGTGAATGCAGACAGGAATATCTTGTTGATTTATGTTTTTTAAGTGAAAATGCACTGAAAGGATATTTTGGATATGGAAGATGGGGGACAAAGCAGGGCTGGAAAAGGAGACAACACCAAAATTTGAGCTCCCTGCAAGCATAACCCACCTCAAAAGCTGCTTTATTTCTGGTCAGGTGAGGGAGGGCTGTAAAAAATAACCAGAAAATCCAGAAACTTTTGGAGATTGGCACAAAGATTCGACCTGCATGAGCTGTTTGTCCTCCAAAGGTCCCTGGGCTGCAAATGCAATTTAGCCCAGCTTTGAGCCAGGTCTGTGCTCAGGCACAGCGTGAGAGGGAGAAGAGATCCAGGCTGGGCAGATGGTGGGGAGGAAACAGTTGCCCACAGCTGCTGGGAGCTGCAAAAAATCCAGGGAAGAGCAGCCAAAACACGGCCACATCCAACTCTGGGACAGGGAAAGCACAGCCCTGGGGTGTGGGCAGGAAAAGGAGCTGGGAACAAACTCGGTTTTCACCGTTTGGCCAAAGACAGCGAGCTGAAAAATCACCTTGTTGGGATTTCTTCTCCTTCTCTGTCCCTTAGAGAATCAGTAAAAACTGTCAGCTGGGAGCTGCTGTGCTCTAAATTTCGGCTGGAAAAGTTGACTTAGCAGGATTTCTCCAAGCAGCTGAGTGAGATTTGATTCCTAAGCTGTGTTTCTGTAATTCCAGGATTTCCTGGGAGCTGTTGCCTCTCTCAGCTCCATTCTTCACTGAAAGATTCAGGAAAAAAATGAGATTTAATCTCACTGTGGAGGTGCAGCTCCTGTTGCTCTGGTGCCCACCTCATCCACTCCCTGAACAAATTCACCTTTGGGAAGCAAAATCTCTGTGGTTGTGATAAAATCAATTTTTTCTGGAGGCAGGGACACAAGAAATCAAGATCTTCATGAAATGGTTCCATGAAATTTAACAATACTCATTGTTCAAGTAGCAGTTTAACAATAATCAAGTCAGCAGCGTAAGAATTTGTTGGTGTGGTTATCAGACAAAAAGGTTGATTCTCTCCTTGGATTTTTGTAGTTATTTCTAGAAATCTGTCTGGTTTTTCTTGGATTTTTGTGGTTATTTATAGAAATCTGCGGTCTTTGGCTGTGTTAAATGACGTAAAATTCACAGATCCTTAAACAACATTTCCAAAGAGCAGAACTTTTCTGATTGGGGGGAAAGGGGAGGATTTGTAGAAATCCTGTTACATATTAGAACCCGTTCAAAAGATGTTTTATTGGCGTTTATAAAGATGGAAAACTCATGTAGGAAAATGCACAGCTCAAATATGATATATTTTTCATTACTAAGCCCTGATTTGGTGGCAATTTGGAATTTTTAATAATTTTATCTCCTGGGCAAGCTCAGCTAAATGTGCTGATTGGTAATAAAATCCCAAATCTGGCGACTTTCTAAGGAAAAGCGACGTCAATTTTGCCAGCTGAAACCAAAATCTGTTTGGGTTGGTTTGTGGGGGAAGGTTGTGCAAGGATGAGCCAAAGCCTTGTGAAATCAGGGACTGGATCTGCTCCTTCTGACCTTCAAAAAGTGGGATGGATGTTTGAAAATCCTTCTCCTTGATCTGGAAAAGAAGTTTTTTGTTTTTCCTCAAAAGCTCTGCAGGGTTTTGGGAAAGCAATGTGCTGAAGTGTTGGTAGCGTCATAAATAATGGGATTTTTAGGGTTTTTTGCTCAATTTCCGAGGTTTCTGGTTTTTCATTTAGCCAGGGGGAGTTTTATTTTTCTCCCTGAGGTTTTGGAGGTTGTTTTATTGCTCTGCCGTGCTCGGTGGTGGAGCATCCCCTGTGATGGGGCTGTGGAAATGTCCGAGCTCAGGGTGAGCAGAAAAATTTGGAATCTGTGGAAAACCGAGAGCTGGAATTGTATTTGGATCACTTTTTAACGCTGATAGGGAGGGAGATGTTTGTCACACTTACAAATCCCTCTTTTCAAGGCTGTTATTCTGTGTTCTCCATCACATTTTGTGCTTTCCTCTGCACCTGAAGCTCTTCCAGACAAAGCTGTGGCCCCAAAATTGATCTCGGGATATTTCCCGGTGTCAGCCAAGCTCAGGACTCAGCCTGAAGAGAGATTTGATGCCCTCAGATCAAAGAGCAGGGTTTTCAAAACAGAGGGATCCCTTCTTCGAGTGCCTCAGAAATGGTGTTTGCGGATCAGGATTTATGAAGTGAGAGATAAACAATCTGGACCTCACTTTCCATCCCTGGCATCACCCCCAGGATCCCGAATTCCTCTCTGGGATCACCCAGGCTGCTCTCAGCCACGGAAAATGTGGAATATTATGGGGCAGTGTGACCTGTTGGGTATAAAACCTGAAAACTCGATCCAAAATTGCTCTGGCTTTGCTGTCCCTGCAACCTCCCAGCCCACGAAAAGGCAAAATGATGAATTGAAGAAATAATTCCCTGCTCTGAGAGGAGTCACTGTGGTAAAACTCAGGGAGGATTTTGAAAACGAGGCAGTTTAAAGTCTTGGTTTAGTACAAAATAGTTTATTTTTAAATCCTTCTCATTTGAAGCAGACTAGTCTTTAAGATAATGAATATTCTCTATCTAAAACATCTTTGCTTTCGAAGTTTTGGCAGGAAAGAGTCTGGTTCTGTAAGAAACTGAACAAAATTATGCATTTCATCAATTGTGTGTCTCTGTGTTGCTTCTGTGGTGTGTGTGTGTGTTAATTGAGATATCTCTAATTAAACCACAGAAATTTGATGTTTTACACAGCGCTGATTGCTTCTAATTGAGCTACCAAGCAATAAAATCAGTTCTGCTCTCTTCAACCAAGAGCAGCACTCTTAAAAATTGGAATTTTTGGGGATCCCACTCCCTTTTTGAGGATCAGGGATCACTGCTATTCCCTTTTCCCCGCAGTGTCACAAAGCTCCTTTTCTGAGCTCATTTTTGGGCAGCACAGCCACAGCAAGGTCCCGCCACCTGCATTTTTTAATTCCTGGGGATGTTTCAGTGCCAGGTGGGAAGAGAGTGGGAGATGGAGTCCTTGCAACAACCTCTGCCACTGGATCTTTGCAGCAAGGCAGGGAGACAGCGAAAAATAGTCAACATGATTTCAGCACAGTGGGGAAGGAGGGATGAAAGCTCTGCAAATGAATTCATTGTGACAACCTTTGTGAAGGATCCGGGTGTTTGATCTTTTAAAAGATTTAATAATTCTTTGGAGAGATTAAAGAATAAAACTGGCTGGGAGGAGGAGAGGAAGTTAACTTTGTTTCCCCCGATTCTGTCAAAATAGTAAATAAAAAAAGAGCAAATCTCTAAATTTAGTTGGCTTCTCCCCACATCAGCTCTTTTTTTTGGGTGTTGATGCATGTCATGCTTGAGTCCTTGTAGCAGAGAAACGTTTGGAAATGTGACCCCTGAGATAAAGATTTTGGGCAGTGACCTAATGTGCTTCCATCCAGTGGAAATGGATCTAAAAAGCAAAGTGATTAAATGCCTGGAAATCAGAATTTCCACCACGTTGGGGTTTTGTGTTTTACACATTTCCAAAAGGTCAAACCTTCAACCACAGGGTTGGATTTGCTGAACCGCTCTGCCAGTGCTAAAATAGAGCTTACATTAATTTTAGGGCTGTTGAGTTCACAGAATTCAAAGACCAGGTTGGAAGAGACCTTCTTCCCTTAATTTTTAAGTTTGTTACACTACAAGGTTTTTTAAACCTTGTAACTTAAATGTTTTCTTAAAACTGACTCAGACTGCTGTGAAGCAAACAGTCAATTCCTGTTATATTTTTTTCAGGTATTACTTAAAAAAAACCCAACTGAACAACCAAAATTCACCCCCCAGGAATTAAAACAGGTAGATTTATGACCTGCTATCACTCTTATTTTAAAAATGCCCTGGTATAATTCTTATTTTGAAATGAGGGAATAATCTCTGCTACAGTTTTGGGGGGAATTAAGCTTTTCAGCTTGGAGGAAGTACTGCTAATTTAAAAATGAGGATTTTTGGCTTAGCCTGGTCATTGTCTACCTTTAGCTGGCGAACAAATAAATAGAGTTTGACTGCTACCAGCTGCCATATGCAAGTGGAGCAGGGTAGGAAGAGTTTTGTAATCATTTCTCCATCAAATACTGAACAGCTTTCGCTGTGATGAGACCCCAGGGTCCTCCAGGCCGAGCCAGAAACTCCTCTGGACTGGAGCTGCTCAGGAAGGGCACTCAATGGAGGCATCTATTTCAAAAGCCACACGTAATGAAGATTAATTAGACCTTCCCTAGCAGCCCAAAGTTAAATACACACAGCCAAGGCCTTGGGCTTCCTCACACCACCAGAAGGTTTCCATGGAAAGCAGAGGAGATGAAAAAGGTTCAGCTCCCATGTAAAGTTACTTTAGAAATGGAAAGGATTGGCTTTTCTTGCTCACACACAAGGAGAAAATGCCTCCAAGGGTTCTTGGAGCTGGGTAGGGGTCACCTTCTGGGTTTTCTTGCAGCAGTGCAACTTCTCCAGCCATGTTCTATTTCATTGTCTTTTTGGTGGCTGAGGCCATCCCCGTTCCCATATTCCATGCAATGTTCTTTCCTTTCAAAAGGCCAAACTCTTGTACCTATACCTTGAATTTTCCAACCACAAGCTGGGGTTTGATTGGGCTTCAGAGCTTTGCAGCAACAACTTCTCCCTCTGCTTTGTTTTCCTGTGAGACTTCACTTGCTCTGGGGTGAATTTATGCTTTGATCCCACGGCTCCAGGCCTGGGCTATGAATTAAGGCTGGACTTGGTGATCTCAGAGGTCTTTTCCAGTGTTTCTGAGATTTGAATCTTTGAGAGGGGGAGCGAGGCACCAGTGCAGCACATCCTGGCTGTTGGGAGAGCCTGGGGTGACCTGGACGTTTCCAGCTGCTGGCTGCAGGAGGAGGGGCTGTGCCCTGTGCAATCAGTGGGTTTGGCTTTTTCAAACCCTCCCTAGGGTTTGAAAAGCCTTCCTGCAAGCTTTGCCTGCCCGCCCAGGAGCGGGGAAGGAGCCCTGAGCGTCCCCAGCACCTTTGGGCACACAAAATCCCGGCCCTGCCTCATTGTCAGGGCCGCTGCCTGCTCTCATTAACCTCGAGTGGCATCGAGTGCTCAGCACAATGGCTTAAACCGAGCCCTCCACTTCTTTAAAGTGACCTTTGGGGTTTCATATTTATTTGCAAACCGGGATCCCAAAAGAAAAAGGGTTTTCCCCCCTCAGACCGGGCTGGAGGTGGACGCACGGAGCCGAGGCGTGTTCTGCCAGCACAATGGCAACTTATGAATAAGATCATACTTGTATTTGCATTAACACGGCTGGCTTCTCCAGGCAGTTTTACATAATCTCCTTTTCAATGGGGAAGGGTGTCATTTCCCCTTCATTTCATACAGCCCCGCTTTGAAAATGTAGGGAGGAAGTATTTAAAGAAAGTCCGCATTTTATGAAAGGGAAAATTGCCGGCGTTCCTTTGTGTGTCTCAGTAGGATTTGGATAGATTACTCATACTTAAAAAGGAAGGGAGCTTTTGCTTTCTCTTCCCCTTTTTTAAAAACTTGCATTAACATGATGTATTGACATATGACAAAATCCAGGGAATGCTGGAGAGCGAATCAACCGCGGCTTTGTCCACAAGTTGCAACAAATTCTTAAAACGTCGTCACCTTCTGAAATAAAATTGTCACATTTTGGATACAGGCAACTTTTATAAGGACTAAAGCTCCACTTCTGAGATAGGGACAACAGCGTGTCCTCTCTCACTTGCTTTTTCTTGCTGTTTAAAAATTAATTCTCCTTTTTTTTCTTTTTGTTTTGTTTTGTTTTTCCCCTTTTGATCCACTGAGCTGGGTCCGAGTGCAGCACGTTTGAGCCATTTTCATAAATCAAGCAACTGGAATAGATTTTAATACAGAATTGTATTACTGCAGGAATGCCAGGCATGCAGGCTCGAAGCACTAACACTTCTATTAGTTGAATGGAAGCCAATCCTTTAGCTGTAAGCATATTAAAGGAAAATAATTCCCCTGCTACGTTTCGGGGTCTCTGATGTCAAAAATCCTCCCTGAAGTAACTCACAACTTTTTTGTTCTGAGTTGTCCTTGTCTCGGGGGTGTTAGAGCTGGTCAGTCACACTCTGAGTCTGTTTTACAGGCAGATTTTAAAGCCCACTGAGCTTTCTTCTCTCTCCAACATCCTTGGAGTAAAAATAAAGTCATGGAGAAGTAGAACATCAAGGTTCCGAGCTGGGAGAAGCTCTCAGCTCCCACGAAGGTTTTCTATTCCTTCCAGGCCCTATATTTATATTTGCTGATGACTCCTTGTCAATCTGACACTTGCTAATCAACCTTTGATGATAATTGTAATTCTTGCTGAGGACACTCCATCCTAGGAGGTCAAAAGGACGTTTTGTACCCTGAGATGCACTCTGTGCACGCGTGTGACGGAGGCCATGGCCACGTGGTTTTATTTACAAAGATGTTTATGCTAACACTTCTGCTTTGGGGTAACATTTTTATCATTCTCCTCGCCCTCAGCTGCTGCTTTTTGCATCTGTGAGATGTTGCTCGTTGCTAAATCATTACCAAAATTTACAAGGGAGGGGTGAACTTGCTGCTCAAAACAGAGGGGAAAACGCAAGAAAAATTTAAAGGTGTTTTAGTCAAAAAAAAAAGGTAAATATTCAGCTCACATTCTCTTTTTTAAAGAGAAGGGTTTTTGTGAAATCAGGTGATAACATCTTCCTCTAAATCCATTTATTATCTCCTATTTGAAAAGCACTTAGCTCAACAGGGCTTTGTGCTTTCACTGAGGTTCCCAGGTATCAGCAGATCAAGAATCTTAAGCTAAGCACAGATAAAACATAACAATGTTTGTTATTTTCTCCCTCCAAAAAGAAACCAAATAACTTGAGGCATCTGACACTGATGGTGTAGACTAAGCCAATTGGGAGGATTTTCATTTCATATTTTGGCACTGAATTTTATTCTTTTCTGAGTCCTTTTTGTCTTGACATTCCACAGGTTTTGGACGTGTTGGACTAACCCCAGTCTAGACCTCTGCAAATCATCAGGTTTGGAACTTCAGGGTTTGCTAATGAGTCCTGGATTTGTAATTTGGGTTCCTGACATTAGGAATTCAACCAAATGGCTCCAGGGATGGGTTTCACTCGCGTGTGCCGTTCTTTGGAGCACAGAGCCCTCTCCCAAAAACAGCACCAGGAGGCAAAAAGAGCTGGGTATGGAAATTGCAGAGCTGTGGAGAGCACTGCCACTGCATCCCTGCTTCAACTGTTCAGTCTGGGGAGGCAGCCCTGGAGCCAGAGAGGTGCAAAAACATCCGGGATCATCCCTTCCTGCAGGAATCTCAGCATCACCTCCGTGCCTGGCACCCAGAGACTGCTTCTGGCTCAAGGACTGACCTCAATCAGAGAGCGGGGCGAAAGCAGAGAAGCAAATTATCTCCCTGCTTCCACAGTTTGCTCCCGAAGGACTCCAGAACCTTGCATAAACAAAAACTAATTATAATACACACACACACAAAAATTTAGTAAAAAACTCGAAGCTCTGCTCGTAGGCTGAACAAAAAGGAAGCTGGAAGAGTGAATGTCACAGTGCCATCTACTGACGCCAGCCCCGAGCGTGGAGGGAGAACACCCAACTGCAGGGGAGAAGAAATAAATAAATAAGGCTGGGAGCCTTGGAAGGATTATGTTTAAAGGAAGGAGATGACTGCTAATTAACGTGACAAGAGAGAAAGCCTCACCTACTGCCAGGTTATTCATCCCACAAGTGTTAGAATCCTCCTCAGCGGTGCCTGTTCCTCCAGCTCCTGGGAAAAGGCTCGTGCTGCAGGAGCAGCTGACCAGAACCCTCAGTGCCAGCTCCCATCTTCCTATTTCCTCTTGATGAGCTTCACACCAGAGGAGAATTACAGCCTGCTCTGTGGCAAGCAATTTGAAGACATAAAGGAATGCAATTGTGGAATCAAACCCGCTCTGTGTGCTGTGAGATAACTTCACCTGGCACAGAAAATGAGCGGTAACTCGGAGGCAGGTAGGAGCAACGTGTAATCCAGTTGACATAAATGAAAAGATGATATTGGCAGAAAATTGGGCTGCGTGTGAATATAAAGGCTGTTGAATAACAGGGAATGGAAAATGACATGCTCAGCAGCAGCGAGGGAAAGATGAAAGGAGTTCAGAAAACATTTGGAGTCAACAAAGGCTGGAATTCTCTGCTCCTCGAAGCAGAGCTGCAGCCTCCAGTGCTACCTGGGCTCAGGGTTGGCAAGTGGTGAAGTGTCAGAACAATTAGAGTTGATTCTCTGGTTGTTAATGTGCCAGCTGAAGTGGAGGCTGAGATGTTCAGCAAAAGCATTACTAAGCAAAACGAGGCATCATCGTCCTCTGTATCACTGTCAGTAATTCCAAGGTAAGAATGAAATGAAGGATGAGCAGAGGGTGATTGGGGATGGAGAGGCAGAGGGGAAAAAAAAATTCAAGATGTCAGGAGACTGCAGCATGTTGACTGAAAAAAAAATAAAAAATCTATGTATTCTGAAGGGTTATGTCAAGTATGAGAATTCAGGAGGAGGGGAGAAGTGAGCACCTGAGCTGTGCTTGCTGAGATTCACTCCAGATATGTGGTAGCAGATGGAGCTGACATCCTGAGAGAGGCTAAGAGGTGAAAGTAATAATGAACAGCCTTCACAAGGTAAAAGCAGAAGAAATATTAGAGCTGTTACAGGAGAGCAAGCAGGAGATGTTTAGATTTATGAGTTCTTTTGGAGAGCAGCCATGGTTTGTCTTTATTTCCTAGTAACTGGTTCTTGGTTTGAGCTTCCTCAGGTCATCAGATCAGTGCCACCAGCTCTGAAAGGCCTTCAGCCCTTCCTTTGGATCCTCTAGCAGGCACAAAATGAACGAGTGCGAGCACGATCTGCATTTGGGGGAGCTGTCCTGAAAAGCAGAACCAATGGAAAAAAGTAAGGAGAGAGAGAGAGGATTTTATTATGGCACCATCTGTCTCCTCGCTGTTAATATTTCTCTCCCCTCTCTGCAGTGATTCTCAGAGCTGGGTTTTAGGGTGGATGTTGCAGGAGGGATGGTTCCAGAAGGGAGCACGGCCGTGGCTGTCCACATTGGTCTGAAAGTGACACCCAGAGCCCAGCCTTGGCTTGGAGGGGGGCCAGCAAGAGAATTCCAGCTTGGTGCTCATTTTCTTGGTGCTCATTTTCTTGGTGCTCATTTTCTTGGTCTCGTTCTCTTCCTCCTTGCTTTGCCTCATTTAGAGTCTCTGATGAGAATCCAGAGCTGTCTTGGGCAATGAGCTTTTGCACAGCACCTGGGCCAGGCTCCTGCTGCATGTTACAGCACCCTGGCAAGGGCTCTGCTCTCATATTTTTCAGCTGCCCCAGAGATTTCCAACAGCAGTTTCATTTTTCCTCTTCTAATTTAATTGAAGAACGTAAAAGGAGCTTTTGACTTTTACTGGTGGAACCTGAGGAGGACTGAAGCAGTTTAAACTTGACCGACCTTAATCGTGCAGGGCAGCCTCCTAAACTTTTGTTTACCTCCTGTGAGCTGCTGAAGAGAGGAGGGGAAAAAGGAAGAAAAGACAAAAAAAAAAAGGCAGCTTTCAGTTACTAAACCCCCTCGTGGTATTGAATTCTAACCAAGTACATCCAGCCCTGCCAGCCAGAAATGCCAAAAGGAGGAAAGCTGCTGAATCAGAGGAGAATCAGGATTGGGAGGATGGGAGGGAATATGAGAGTAGCACTAGGTGAGTTCTTTTGACAGACTTATTGCTGTTTTGGATTTGCAGATCATCTGGGAGCAAACTTCTTGGGTTTCTTTTTTCTTTTTTTATTATCATCGCCGGGTTTTGTTCCTAAATTATTTAGCAAATGTTTTCCGGGAGCCACTTGCAGCATACAGATGAGTTATCCCCAGCTACTTGCTGCTCTAAGGAATAAATTCTGCAGCTCTGAGCTGAGCTTGCAAGATGCCAAAAGATTTGAGCACCAACGGGGAGTTCCTGCTGCTCTGCACCCCTCCAATCTTATTTACAGGGTGTGCAGTGGCCACTTCAGCCTTGTGCTTTCATTTCTGCTGCCCCGCTGAGCGACTCTGGAGGGCTTTTGAAATCACTCACGTGGAGCTTCCTGCCACCTCCTCAGAGCCACCCTGGCCGTTTGTCCCCTGCTCTGGGGACCTCGTGGGCTGGCAGCAGGTGGCAGGTGAGGGACACTGAGGTTCAGCAGCAGCACAGCTCACCAGGCTGCTCTGGTGCCCTTTCCCGACCTCCAGCTCCTTCCCACGGGAGGACAGATTCTCCATCTGTCACCAACAGGGAGTTTGGGGATGATTTTTTGGGGATGATGTTTTGTTGGGGAATTTTTTGTTCATTTTGCTGGAGCACTCGAGGGTGTCCTTCCCTCTCCTTCCCCGCCCAGGTGGAGCGGCCCTGGACACACAGGGTGCACAAATGGCCCCGCTTTGGTGGCTGGGATGGAGCCCGTCCTGCTGTGGGCTCCAGAACCCCCAAATTTACCAGGCACTCACTTCCCTTTTATTTCTCCATCAGAGACATCTTTGACCCAAATGAAATAATTCCTTTGCTGCTGGAGCTCCGAGCAAGTGTCCATTCCCCTGAGGATTTTATTGGGGTGCCAACCCAAAGCCAATCGGATTTTGAGGCACCAAGCAGCCCCCGTGGCGCGTTTGCAGCTCATTTATTGTTTTGAAAAATGCCAGTCTGGTGGCATTATCTGAGGAGGTAGAGCAGGAATGTCTTTGAGCGTGGTTTGCTGCAGGAAGCTGTGCAGCCATCAGCTGATTAATGCCAATTTATTCAGAAATAGAGTCTGGCCGTGGCTGTCTGCCTCTCCAAAAGATCCTGGCGCGTCCTTTCTCCACCACGCTCGCTGCAGCGTGTTTGCTGAAGTTGCTGCTGCATATGCTTGGGCAATAAAACATTTACAGCTATTTCAGAAATTGCTGCAGTCGGCAATTTTCCTCATTAATTTTACCATTCTGGATGGGATTTCACGAGGTGTGAAGGCGTGCAGAGTCATACCTGACGCTATCCCCGCTCCTGCTTGTAGTGCCAACCTCTTTCAGGAAAAATGAAACCAGAAGGGGATATTTTGGGGGAAGTGGAAGTGGCAGCTCCACATCCAACGATCAGAGAATCATGGAATATCCTGAGCTGGGAGGGATCCACGAGGATCATCCGTGTCCTGCTCCTGCAAATTCACTCTGATTGTTCTTTGCTCCTTCTTGCCCAAGACTATGGAGACTTTAAAATACCTCTGGGACCCTGCAGGGAGAAACGGGCTATAAAAATATAACAATAATGATTTCTTTCTCCCGCCTCCATCTGAGGAATCTCTGAGCGTGTTTCAAATATCAAAGAGCAAGAAACTCATTGTAGTGCTGTCCCCTGGGTAAAGGTGGGAAAAGGAGGCCCTGAGAGGCAGCAGGAATCGTACAAGGCTAAATGGAAAGGCAGCAGCAGATCAGGACGCAGGCTTTGGGTTCTGACCCTTTTTTGGGGAGTTATCCCCATTTTGGGGAGAGCTGTTTTAATCTGTGCCCAAACACTTCAAATCTGGTCACGATTTGGATGTTTCCTGCAGGAAAAAAAGGCTCTTCTTCTGTTTTAAAAGTGATGCCTGCACTAAAATATAACCAGCACAGTAACAAATCAAAGAACGCTCTGCTCCATCCTCTGTCCCAGAGCTGTAGCTCAGCCTGACTCTCCTGGAAATATTAAGACAGATGATGGATAGGGACAGGTCAAAGCAGAGAGGGTCTGGAATTATTCTTTTCAAATTCCTAAACAATGAGCTCATGTTATTCCTCACACTTTCAAATTTGCCCCAATTTATGGGGTAGATAAGGCTGGAATTTTGAAGGGCGACATCATGAGCTGCTTTTCTTATTGATCGAGCTTTTAATGTGCCAACAATGAAAACAATAAAACTTGCATTTAAAAACAAACATCTCCAGCACAGGAGCTGCATTAAAATGACACAAATTGCTTTTGTGGGCTGAATTTAACAGAACACCCATGAGGTTCCACTTAAAAACAACAAGCCAACAAAAATCAAATTGCATTGTTTTACAGGCAAACAAAATGGTGAGCACGCCTTGGGCAACGTTTTCAGCGTGTTTTCTTGGGAGATCAAAGCTTCAATCCCATTAACCCTTCAGATGTCAGCCTGGCGAGTTCCTTTCCTTCACCTCCGAGCTTCTGCCTCCAGCAGGGAGCCCGGGCTCTGCCTGGATCTGCTGCTCCTCCTCGTCTCCACGGAAGCACCACCTTGTAAGTTCAAACAGCCCCTGCAGCCGGCCCACGTTGCCTTCCCGTTTTACTGACTCTGAGACCTGGCCAGGAGCCAGCACTAAAATACATTTATTTTGGTTTTCACCCTTGGCCGTGGCGCTGCGTTGCCCCGCTGGCAAGCGGCTGAGTGAGGTTTGTTGGTCGTCAGAGCCATTCTGGAGCAAGTCTGGGTTTGTTGGGTCCTTGTTAAAGAGCTCTTGGGCATCAGGTGATGGGGAGTTGGTTGTTCATAGTGAAGGAAAGCTGATTTATTTTGGTGTTTGTCACCTGTTTCAGCAAGCACTGGGCATCTCATGTGATTCCTAAAGAAATAAATGCCCACAAGATGCCCCGTCCCGAGGGTTTGCTGCTTTCTCAGGGACAATAAATGAATATTTTGCACAAATGTTCCCATTCCCTGTGGTGGGCATTCCTCACCTGCCTTCACCCTCATTTCCCTGGGACCTTGCTTCTTGTTTAAATACAAAACTCTTCCAAGCAGTTGTTAATCCCAAATATCTGTGTGTCCACATACACCACAAAGGTCAGGGAGACAGAACAGATGCAGCACTTTGGGACTGGTTTGGCAGCATGGACAGGTTTGGAAGCATGGAAATGTCTGGGGAGCAGCAGCTTCTCCCACTTTTGGAACTGTTTTTGGAGCATGGAAAGTTTGGAAGCATGGAAATGTTGGGGGAGCAGCAGCATTATCCCCTTCTGGGGCTGGTTTGGGAGCATGGAAAGGTTTGGAAGCACAGGATGTTGGGAGAGCAGCAGCTTCTCCCCTTTCTGGAACTGGTTTGGGAGCTTGGAAAGGTTTGGGATCTTGGAAAGTTTGAGAGCATGGAAAGGTTTGGGGGAGCAGAGCTTCTCTCTCTTTTGAAACTGGTTTGGAAGCATGAAAAGGTTTGGGAGCATGGAAAGTTTGGGGGAGCAGCAGGTTCTCTCACTTTTGGAACTCGTTTGGGAGCATGGAAAGGTTTGGAAGCACAGGATGTTGGGAGAGCAGCAGCTTCTCCCACTTTTGGAACTGTTTTTGGAGCATGGAAAGTTTGGAAGCATGGAAATGTTGGGGGAGCAGCAGCATTATCCCCTTCTGGGGCTGGTTTGGGAGCATGGAAAGGTTTGGAAGCACAGGATGTTGGGAGAGCAGCAGCTTCTCCCCTTTCTGGAACTGGTTTGGGAGCCTGGAAAGGTTTAGGATCTTGGAAAGTTTGGGAGCATGGAAAGGTTTGGGGGAGCAGAGCTTCTCTCTCTTTTGAAACTGGTTTGGAAGCATG
>VXBU01016074.1:94419-111314 GCA_013400315.1 Bombycilla garrulus | reverse complement strand
TTTTTTTTTTTTTCAATTAGCTGGGAATATCCCTGCTTTGTCCTTGCTCCAGGACGATGGATGTGCTTTCCACACTGGAGGATTTGGATGGATTTTGATTCCATTTGAGGGCTGCTGCGATGTGGCACAGAAACCCCATCCCCTTACTGGTGCTGGTGGTGCCTTTGGGGTGGGAATGTGGGATCCCACTCACCTGGTGTTCCCACAGCCTGGAGCTGGGCTCTCCTTCACCCCACACACCCCACGGACACGCTGAGCTCGGCCAAGCTGAAACTTTCCAAGCTGAAACTTTCCAAGCTGAAACTTTCCAAGCTGAAACTTTCCAAGCTGAAACTTCCCCCCCGCGGCTCCACGTTCTCACAAACCATTTCTGGCAAGGCAAGTGAATATCTGGGAATATCTGGGGTTTTTCCTTTTGGGATAGCCAGGGAGTGAAGGCATCAAAAGAGCAGGACCTGGTGAGCTCCAAAGGCATCCTGGAGGCATTAGACATGGCTGGCATTCGATCCAACAACTGAGGCCTTCCTGCTTTTCTGATTCCCCCCATTTGTGCTCGTGCACGCACAATGGGCCCCATTATGAGCGCCCCGTGCAAACCCCGCTGAAGGGCAGATGTTTCCCACCCAAAAAATTCATTCCTGTCAGGCTGAGACACAGAGAGGCCTCTCCCCAGGACCTCCAAGGCACGGAGGTGCACGTTCCTGGGGGGTTTGTGCACGTTTGGCCCTCGGGGAGCAGCAGAGAATTCCCTCCCTGCGTGGTTTGCTGACGTTCCCAGCAGGAATAAAAGCTGGGATGGTGGAGGAGAGCGGCTGCTCTCAGCTGGAGCGAGCTCAGGGCTCTGGGCATGGACACACCTGGACTTTGGGGGAGGTTTTGTGTCCACCAGAATAATTTCCTGATCGTTGGTGTTGGTGCTTCTCGGATAAAAACGCTTTCGGAGGGGATGGGATTGAGGTGCAAGTGTTTAAAGAGGGATGTCTGGGTCTAAAAATGGGAATTCTGGGTCGGAAAGGAGATCTCTGGGTCTAAAAGTGGGAATTCTAGGTTTAAAATGGGATCGGCTGGGTCTGAAAGGAGATCTCCGGGTCTAAAAGTGGGAATTCTAGGTCTGAAAGGAGATGAACTGGGTCTGAAAGGAGATCTCTAGGTCTAAAAGGGGATCTTTAAGTGCAAAAGGGGATCTCTAGGCCTAAAAGGGGATCTCTAGATCTGAAAGGGAATCTCTGGGTCTAAAAGGGATTTCTAGGTCTAAAAGGGGAATTCTAGATCTAAAAGGGGATCAGCAAAAGAGATCTCTGGGTCTAAAAGGGGAACTTTGGATCTAAAAAAAGATCTTTAAGTGCAAAAGGGGATTTCTAGGCCTAAAAGGGGATTTCTAGGCCTAAAAGGGGATCTCAGGGTCTAAAAGGGAATTCTAGGTCTAAAATGGGATAAACTGGATCTGAAAGGAGATCTCTGGGTCTAAAAAAGGATCTTTAAGTGCAAAAGGGGATTTCTAGGCCTAAAAGGAGATCTCTAGGCCTGAAAGGGAATCTCTCAGTCTAAAAAGGGATCTTTAGGTCTGAAAGGGCATTTCTGGGTCCAAAAGGGAATCTCTGGGTCTGAAAGGAGATCTCTGGGTCTAAAAAAGGACCTTTAAGTCCCAAAGGGAATTTTTAAGCCTAAAAGGGGATCTCCAGGTGTGAAAAGGCTTCTCTGGGTCTAAAAGGGAATCTCCGGGTCTGAAAATAGATCTTTGGGTCTAAAAAGGGAATTCTAGGTCTAAAAGGGAAATTTTAGGCCTAAAATGGGATCTCTGGGTCTGAAAGGGAGTCTCTGGGTCTAAAAATGAAATACTCTAGGTCTAAGAAGGGATGTGCACAGCCCGGAGGTGGCAGTGGGAGGAGCATCCCCAAACCAAACTCTTGTTGTCACCAGCTCAGCCCAGAAATGTCCTGCCCCATGCAGATCCACTCAGCCAGGCCTAATCCTGCCAAAAACACATTTCTGGAAAATCAGGGCACAGGGAAAAACTCCCCCCGTTGGTCACTTGGTACCTAAGTGAGGTCCAGACTGGGGTAGCAGCGTGATAATGGGTGTTTAACTCGGGAAAAGGTGCTGGAGGGAGATCTCTTAGGAAAAAGAGGCAAATTCTGCAAATTCTAGTATTTTCCAGGTGTGCAAAATAGGATCATGTTCTCCTGCAATGAAGTGGAAGCAGAGAACATTTCATTTTTAAACATTAAGCTGCCAAAATATTGAAGAAGGGACACTTTTCATTTGAGCTGTTGCCTCCCTGTGAAAAACGATTGTTTTGGGGGAAAAAAGAATAAAAAAATCCATTGACTCTGTTCCAACTCAATATGGAGCATTCCTGACGTGGAGGTGTGCTTCCCATCAAAATTTCCCATGGAAATTCCTTGGCACTCCCATTCTTTTATAGCACAAATACTTTCTTTTTAAAGTTAAAATAGAAATGGAGTTCTTTGGATTTTAGTTGGAGCTGGGGAGGAAATATTTTGCATGGGAACAGAGAGGATCTTTGAGCATCTCAACATTTTGAGCCCTCCTTCTTCTGATTTTTCCCAAATACACCTCAAAATGTGGGAAAACCAGAAATCCAGGAGAGATTCCAGCTTACAAGGAGCAGCTCAGTGTGAAGGTCAGATCTCCGTGTTCCTGCACAGCACGTGCCAGAATATTTCACTGCTGGGACAGAAAGTCTGTATTTAAGCAGCAATAACTCACAGGAGGAATTGACAGATTGGAATGCACCTGGTTCGGGCTGTTGGTCGCTAATATCATTCCCAGTTTTTCTCTGCTGAAAGGCAGCTGGGATAGTTTATGGGATGTCCAGCCTTTCTGAGGGCTGTTTTACTTAAATATGCCCCCAAATGAAACTCGTGGGGTGGGATCCCTCGAGGGACAGATAAATTTAGGAGCGTGGTGGAGAGGCCTCCGTGTTTCCCACGTGGCTTTGCCAAACTTGTCCCTTTTTGTATTCCAAAAAAAAACCACAGCACCCCCCCCAAAAAAAAAATCACCAGTTGCTTCTGAAAATCAAGGCCGAGCTCCTGAGCTGGCGATGTTGTTTAAAAACAAAGGGGCTCGATTAGATGAGAATTATTTTAACACTTTGGAAGGCTGCCAAGTCATTTCCTTCTCCTTTATTGATTTTTTCCGTTGCCAGTAAATATATCTGCGGCAGCAGGATGAAAGGAGAGGGGGAAAAAGAAAAGTGTTAAAAAGGAGACTGAAACGAGATCTGTCCCCTGAACCTCTGGGAAGGAGGAGGACATTTTAAGACAGAAGGAAGCAGGGGATTCATGGAGGCATTTCACGGGGTTAGACGTGGTAGCAGACAGCCCAATATTATTTTCCTTGCCTGATCCTTTACTTAGATTGGCTCCTGTTTCTTCCCCTCATTGTGCAGTCCCTGCGTGAGCCGCTCTCCGGGTAAAGACATTCCACCTACATTCCTTTGCCACCGGCTGAGAGAGGGGAGGGGGGAGTGCAATTATGTGGGCTAGCGAGACACAAAAGGCTCTGCTCCACAGCTCCAGCTCATAAACTTCGGTTAACTTTCCCCCTTCAAAAATATTAAAAACCCCTCTAAAAACCAACAACAACAAAAAAAAAAAAAACCCCAAACCAAAACACCAAAGGCTTGGTTTGCTCCTCTCCTACCAGCCTGCAAGTGAAGGGTTGGAGCTGTAACTATCCCACCTATAAATATTTCCCTCCCCAGCACGCTGTAGATCTGCACAGAATAAATAGGTTTGAATTTTTTGGCAGCATCCACGCTTCTCTCTGGCTTTTTTATTTTTTTTTTTTACCTGCATCTTCTCTGTGCTAATCACAGAACCCCAGAATGGTTTGTGTTGGGAAGGACCTAAAAGATCCTCTCGTTCCAACCCCTGCCTTGGGCAGGGACACCTTCTGCTGGGAAGGGCGAGGAGGGAACAGATTGAAAAGTTCCTTGGATGAAAAGGCCGTGGGTGAATAATTTTCCAGGGATCCTTATGTCATAATGTTTGCTGGGACCTAACGTTATGGCATTTATCCAAGAAGTTTCCAGGCTACAGGTGTGATCCTGCTTTTCTGCACCCTGGAGAGTCGTGTGGCCCTCCTGGCTATAAATTCTGGGAATATCCCCCCACGGGCACCCCGAGAAGGGACCTGGAGCTGTCTCTAAAAGCCCTGGGAGACACACAAGGCCAGCAGTGATGAAATCCTGCAGCTGAGGAAGCTGGAGTGTGGAACAAACTGTTTAGAAGTTCACATTAACTGGACCTTTTCCAGGTGAACATGCTCAGGGCGGCGAGCAGGGCAGGGTTTTGTTATTCCACTTGTGAGCACTGAACTTCATTAGCTGGGCTCTCTGCATGTGCAGGGCTTTGGAAATGCTGCTGCCCTGCTTTCTCTATTGATTTCTGTGCCCCTGCACTCCTTCTGCCCATTTTGTCTAATAAGCAAATTTCATTACCTGACTTCACAATTTTTCCTCTGGGCCATTAGAATTGCTTGACTGTATTCCTGGCAGAGCCCTTAATTAGAGATGGATCAGAACTGATGTCATTAAACTGATCCATTAACCACACTCTTCCTGTGACTCCAAATGCAGGTGGCTCAGAGAAAATGTGACCTGGATCCAAATCGCCACTGAGTTCATTCTGCTGAGCCCCAAACCTGCTCAGACGGCCCAAGATGGAGAAGAAAAGTCAAATTAAACCTTCCACAGATTCTGCCTCAGCTGTCCTGACACAGGAAACGTCGCTGGGTTTGCCCTGCAACCAAAGCATTTGTGATGTCTGAATGATTTAACTTCTTACTGCTGGGTCCTCACTCCAACAAGGTAAAAATGTTATCATTTTCCTCTAGTCACATAAAAATCTTCTGAGGCACAGCCTTTCTTCTTTTAGCACCCTTGAGAGCTCTCTGGAAGCCAGTCTAATTTTTATATTTCCCTATAAACCTCTATATAAATTAGCTTGGAATCCATAGGCTGAGAGAGACATTTTGGCTTTCTGCTGCCTCGTCCAGCAGCCTGGGCACTCACTGAAATAAATTACAGCTCTCTGTAGAGCTGGACGTGGCCAGAGCTGGACACAGAGGAGCTGAACACGATGATCTCAAAAGAGATGCTCTGAATTAAGCAGGAGGTTGCTAAGCCACGAGACTGCTGCAGTCTCCAACAAAAGTTTCAGTGCAGAGTCCTTGTACAGAACGGGGTTTTCCAAGGGAAAAAAAGTCTGCAAGGACATAACCTGAGCTGGTTATGGCTGGAAAAAGCTCCTGAAGTCACCCAGGATTTCATCTTGTGCCCCTTACAGCATCCAAAGGCAAAACCAAAGAGCCTTCCTTGCCCAAAATCTGGAGTCTGCAGACTGAACTCTGCCTGGTTCTGGTGATTATATTTATTTATATGGACATTAAAATAAAAATAATGTTTCCTTCTCCCCATTCTTCAAGGGCTGCCCCAGTTTTCCCTGAGGATGGCTCAGCAAATATCTCACATCATCCATCTTGAGGGCTGAGACTGGATGAACTTCGAGGTCCCTTCCAACCCAAACCATTCCAGGTTTTTATGATCTTTCTGGAAAGTTTTCCNGTTATTCTTTTGTGAAATAACACGTTGCTTTGTCTCTGTCCTACCCCACAACCTTCAGTCGAGCCTCGCCGCTCTCTCAGCCCTTGCTGCCAATTTTGCTGCTTTCCCTGTTTGCAGAAACCTTAACTCTGTGTTTGAATTGGCCTGCAGGATGTGTTTGAGGAGGGCCAGAGACCGAACAAAAATGGGAGGCTCTCATCCCCCCAAAAAGAAGCGTGATTTGCCTTTAAAGGCTCTTAAACAGCAAACACATTTCTGTCTGATCCTCCTTAATAAAGTATCCCAGCAGTGCTACAGTGCCTTATTTGAGGTCTGTGCAGTCTCATTAAATTTGATGTGTCACAGAGGGCTTGGACATGTGAAAGGGAGGCTGCAGGAACCAGGATTGAAGTTTGCCAGATTTGCTAAGGAAAAATGATTCATTATGGCTTTTCAAAATGGACACCCTTCAGGCTTCCCGCTCCATTGATTGCGAGAGCGGCGGAGAGGGAGCGGAGGGGCCACCGCAGCCTGCAGATTTAACCCTTATTAACAGCTGCCTAAATTAAGGATTCGGTTTGATCTGGGGAGATGCGCTCGCACTCGTGTGCTCGGAGTAAAGAAAAGAAAGGTTATTAAAGATTGAAGTGCGGTCGGCAGCTCGGGGCTGCAGGGCCCGGAGGAGGGCGGAGGCTCCGGGCTGGGCTCAGGTGGAGCAGAACAGCTGCCCCGAGCAGCATCCCGATCCCAGAGCCTCGGGAAAGGGACAGGAGCTGCTGGGAAGTGTTTTGGGACATCCCCGGGGTGTGGCTCTGGTTTGAGACCGGAATGTGGCGGTGCCGTGGAGCTGTGCGAGGATTGCTTTGGTGGGGCGGTCTCTGTGGGGATCTCCTCAGCCCCAGGAGAGCCCACAATGCACAGAACAGTCCAGGTTTGCAGCCCGTGCTGCTGAAGGAGTCTGCAGTGGTTTGTTGGTGTTCTCAAGGCAGTTGATCAGTTCCTTATCAAAAGTAGATTTCTCTGCCCTGCCAGGGTTGGCACAGAACGCGTCCAGAGACACACTGTGCCCGCCCCGGGTCAGCTCTGATCTTTGATACTAATAACTACCTATTGAATGTTTATCATTAATTACCAACCCGTGCCCCTCACACCACACTGTCCAGATCTGTGTCAAACCAGTCCCAAAGTGCCAGCAGCACCAAGAAGATGGAGGTGATGAAGAAGAACAAAAGATAACATGGCACGTGTAAAAATTCTCCATCTTGTGTCTCAGACCCCCCTGTACAGATCTCCAACCCCCCTGTACAGGGCCCTAAACCCCCCTGTACATACACTCAAATTCTTTTCTTTTTACTTATAACTACTACTATTTCTCTATCTAAGCTTTCGTGACTTGAAATTCCTCATACCAAGTTGCCAACCTGTTCCATGGATTAGAATCAGAGCCACAGGCATTTTCAGTATCATTCCAGGGTCCCTGACACCTCTGGCAAGGCTGAAAAGCCTCCTGAGCAGGGTTTGGGTCGGCCAAAGGCATCACAGGAACCCCCTGGGTTCCAACAGTCTCCTCCTCTTCTCTAAGCAGGAGGATTTCTGAGGATGTGATTTCGTGATTTGTGCCTTGTGGGGGTCAGCAGATGACGGCTCTGGGGCACAGACATTGTTGGTGCTTTGGGTTTGGGTGTTGGAGCTTGGGCTCCAGTCAGGTGATGCCCGAATGATGTGGAGCATTGTCTTATGAGCTGGGCCTGGTGGGTCCCTTCTGATGCCCTAAGTTTTAGCTTTCATATTTCCCAGATTCTGCAGATTGGTGTGAGACTCTGAAATTCAGATAAAGTGTTGGAAAGTTCTCCTCACACTCAGTCTCACAGAACAATCCTTTTCCAGCCCCAGAACCAAGGGCACCGTGGCAGCTCCAGGCCCAAAAAGTGCAAACAGCAGAGAATTGAGGAGAGCAAACTGGGAGGGTGGGACTGCATCACCTGCAGCTGGAATTGGACAATGAACCCCACATGGAAATGGACAAAAACTTATAAATGTGTGGAAACTCCTGACCAGGATCCATCTTGGGTGGAGCCAGGCCCAGGCTCTTGTGCTACCCAAGGTGAATCCTTTAAAATCCTTTTAATAAATCCCTGCTTTGTTTTTTAACTCTGCTCAGCCTCTGCCCTAGGTATGTCTCAAGGCATCACTTCCAGCTCAGAATATTCTGTGATCTGGGAATTACGGTGCCTCAGTCCTGAAAGAACTTCTCAGGTATGTTCCTGTGCTTTGCTGGGAGCAGAGCCAGTGCAGGGGGATTCTCTCTGCACCTTTTCTGTGCTGGTGCTGGGTGAGGAGAAGGGAGGGTTGGAAAGGTTGGCACCAGCACAGAGTGATGCTATTTTGGAATCTAGCAGGGACAGGTTAGGAGGGACACCCAAAAAGTGACGTGTCCAGAGGCTGTGAGCACAGCTGGGTGCTGCCCTGGGTCAGTGACTCCAGGCAGCAGCAGGAATCAGGGAATTTTGGAATTCCCCCCCTGCCCTGGTGATGGGAGCAGTGATCCAGCCAGGACTGAAGGCATGGAGAGGTGTTAACCCTGGGCAAGAGGCTGCAAAAATGAGCTCTTGAGCAACAGGCTCCTCACACATTGCAGCCCCTTCCCCTCCCTCCAGGAGCCCGCAGCCTAAAATTCACAATACAGCCACATTTCAAGTCAGGACACCAGAGGGGAAAACAAAAACGAGAGGCAGGAAAGCTGATCTGGGGGATCCATGTCTGTTCCTTAGGATAGCAACAAAAAGGAGCCAAGCCACCACGGGGGATTTCTCGATGCTGCAAAGAAATCCTGATTTGTGGCATCTGAGTGAGGGGACCAAAAAGAAAAAAACATTTGTGCTTTTAAAAAGGTTGTAAATCACGCCCTGAATGTTCACCATTTACATTTTAAGTGAAATAGGATGTCAAACCATTTTGCTTTATGTTTATTTTCAAATACTGTACGCTTTACTGTCCACTTTCTCCAGTGCCTGTGCCATTTAAATCATATTGTATATAGCCCGAGATGCAGGGGAATATAAATCTCTGTGTATACACCAATTATTCTTGGGAAATGCAGCCAGCCAGAGTTCACAGTACCTGAGGTACATTAATACAGCGGCCTTGCTATTTCTGGCCATCTTTTTGGGGGGGATTCTTACCCAGCACAGATTTAAGGGTAAATCCACCAGGTTTGGTGGTGTACCACAGGTTTTAAAAAAAAAAAAGCATATAAAATGAGATCTTTTAATTTTTAGGGAGCAAATTTCAGCTGTAGGCACATACAGATGCTGCGTGATAAATAAAGTCCCTCAACTGCATATTTAAACAAAGCATTAAAGCCTTCACACTTCCTGTTGGAGAAGTATTTTATTCCTTCCCCTTTATTTATACAGCGTGGCAGCGAGAGCAGGAATAAATTTCATCAGCTTCTCACTGCCTCATCGCCAGCGGAGACGCACAGGAACAAGATGAAACATTGTTCAAATAGAATGTAAATTGAACTCGCAGGCCTTGTCCAGTAAAACACGGCGGGACTTGGCGAGGGAGAGCGCCCTGGGGCCACGGGAGAGACGAGCTGGGGGAATCAGGATGCAGGTTTTGGGATCGGGATCCAGGTTTTGAGATCGGGATCCAGGTTTTGAGATCAGGATGCAGGTTTTGGGATTGGCATCCAGGTTTCGGGCTCAGGATTCAGGTTTTGAGATCAGGATCCAGGTTTTGGGATCGGGATGCAGGCTTTGGGCTCAGAATGCAGGTTTGGGGATCAGGATCCAGGCTTTGGGCTCAGGATCCAGGCTTTGGGATCAGGATCCAGGTTTTGGGCTCAGGATGCAGGCTTTGGGCTCAGGATGCAGGCTTTGGGCTCAGGATGCAGGCTTTGGGCTCAGGATGCAGGCTTTGGGCTCAGGATGCAGGTTTTGGGCTCAGGATGCAGGGTTTGGGCTCAGGATANTCCGGGTTTTGGGCTCAGGATGCAGGTTTTGGGCTCAGGATGCAGGTTTTGGGCTCAGGATGCAGGTTTTGTGATCAGGATCCAGGTTTTGGCATTGGGATCCAGGTTTTGGCATTGGGATCCAGGCTTTGGGCTCAGCTCCATCCCTGTGTCCATCCTGGGAGCAGCCACAGGCAGCCCCTGGGGAAGTTTGGTTTCTCTTGGAGCTGTGCCTCGTTGTTGCTTCACTCAGCCTTTGACAAGGTGAGAGTTCCCTCTAGGGCTGCAGTGCTCTGTGCTGGCCCATCTCTGGCCTTTTCCGAGCTCGTGTCTTTTCAGCTGCTCCTCGAAGGTTTGGTTCTGTTCTATCGGCGATTTAGAACACTGATTCATAATCAGAATTTGATTTTATTGAGGTTTCCAAAATGCTTATATACTTTTCCATAGGGTCAGTGATCTCTTGTTACAATCACGTGTTAAACATTACAAAGACAAATTCATGTATTTTACAAAGATCTCTTGCTTTGAGGGTGATTCAATCTCCTCCTTCCTGGCACCTGAGTTTTAATCCACTCAGATTGTAATCTTTCAGATTTCTGTTTGCATCTGCCAAGGCATCCTGGTGATCAGGCTGGCTGTGCTAATTAAACTCACAGGATTCTCTGTCCTGTGTATCCCAGCGCTGTTCCAGGCTCCCCACAGCTGGAATATTTTGTGGGTATAAATCCTGCTCTGCCTTCGGGCACGCTGTGACCTCTGGTGTCCCGCAGGTGCCACAGGACTGAGGGCTGGAGCCGTGACCTCCCTGCCCTGCAGGAACCCCCAGCCCCGCAGCTGAGGCAGGAAGGGCAGGATCTGTGCCCAGTTTGTGCTTTCTGGACAGAGGAACTCGCTGTGCTCCCAGCAAAAACATTTCCCCACCTGCAGCGTAATGAGAGGTTTGATTGCCTTGCCTTGAAAAGAGAGAGAGAGGGCTCTGAGCTCAGGGGAAAAAAAAAAAAAAAAGGATAAATCCATGTGGATTGGCATCACCTGAGCTGCTCAGGTGGCAGTGGTCAGGTGAGGGGCAGTTTCCTGCCTGCAGAGCAGCTCTGGAGCCATCCCCGTCCTCTACAAGCCCAGGTAAATCGCAGCCGTCGGGAGTTTGATTTGCACTTCTTGCTCTGCCTTAATTTGTACCCGTCTGCCTCGCAGTGGAGCTGGGAACTCAGCTCAGAGGCAGTGCTAGATCTTCCCTGAGCCACCCTCCTGGTTAATTAAAAGATATTCTCCCCTATAGCTCCTAGCCCAAATCCCATTTACCAGGCTTTCTCATGGGCAAAGAAAGGCTGAAATTCAAGCTGTAAGGGCTAAATAGATCCACATTGTGCTGTGGAAAAAGAAAAAACCCAGCCCACATCCCAATTCAGTTAGCTGCTTAAAACGCTGCCTTGCTTATTGCCATTGTTAGGAAACCTCATAAATCATCAGATTACTTTCTCAGGGTCTGTCCTAGGAGCTGTCCTGAGGGTGGGGAGATTTAGGCAGCGCAGGAAATCGGGATGTTGGCTCAGCCCACGTTCAAATCGGTGGCCAGGAGTAAATCCCCCGGCCCCAGAGACCCCCAAGGCCAAGCCTTGCACACCAGGGATTTGCACAGGCTGAGGATTGTGGAGCCTCCAAAGCATTTGAGGGAGCTTGCAAGGCTCTGCTGCTTTGTGTCTGATATTTAGTGTGGCTGAAGAGGCTTTGCAGTCACCCGGATCTCGGCATGCTGCTGAAATTTGGACATATTACATTATTCTGCCTCATATTTTCTAAAGGATATTCCTCAGCTTTTTAGCATCCCGAGGTCTGGCAGCTCTTGGGATTGAAAGAGGAGTGGAAAAGATTTCTGTCTTGGTCTCGGTGCCTCTGTTGTACTTGCAAAATCCCCACGATTGAGGATTTCTCCTGAACAACTGCACAGGTGCACGTGCTGAAAGAAATTGTGGGTTGTCATTCCAACCCAATTTCTGCTTGTGTTAGAGGTGCCATTTTGATTTTTTTTTTTTTTAATAATTTGGTAAACAGCTGATGGGATAAAACTGAAAAGGATGTTTCCCCACTAGGATAAATCATGAAACCTTTCCCCTGAAAATCTCATCCTTTATGAGAACCAGGAGTTTTTGTTCGGAGCATTGCTGTTGGTTTAATCTGTTGCGTTCTGCAGGCACCGAGTTTGACCCAATATCCCCGTTTTTCTGTAGAAAGGAGCTGTGCTGAGCTGAACCTGCCCTTTCCCAGCAGAGGGACAGCCCTGCCAGGGCGGGTTTGTCCTGGAGACACCGGCCTGACAGTGGGAGAGCTCTTCCCAGCCCTGCAGTGACCTGTTGGGTGGCTGGGGCGAGTTTTTAATCTCTTTTTTTGCTTTCATCTGCCTGCCTGGCAGAGGCTTTGAGGATGAAACGGGCTCTGTGTGTGTGTGTGTGTGAACACCACGGGGTCCTGCCCCACGCTGGGGCCGGGACTCGGAGCCCACGGGGCTGGGAATGAATCCAGGCTGGATCCAAGCCCTCCCCCCTGACAGCAGCGCAGCACCTGGGCCTAAATTTAGCTCCAGACCTGCCACACTCTTCCAGTCAAACTGGGACTGATCCGGGCTGAGCAGATAGGAGCAGCTCAGAGATAAAATATTCCAGGTTTTCTCATTACAATTCTCCTCATGCAAGATTATCTTTGATTTTTTTTTTTCCATAGCTCCTCCACACTGGCAGCCAGAGGCTTTGTTTAAAACACATCCATCATTATCACTGTAATGTATTATTATTATTATAACTTATTCATTCATATAGCATTTTTCTCACAACAACCCAGGAATCAAAGTGGTTTACACTCTTGCTGTCTGAAAGCAATCTGAAAGGAGAAATTAAGGGCGGGGGGAGTGTTAAAAATACCTAAATAAATCTGTGAAGCTGGCTTCAGGTTCACAGAGAAAACTCCAGGTCTGAGTAGGAAGGCAGAAAAATAATGGTGAGGAGCTGGGAAAGAAATTTTGTTGTGTAACAAGATATGAAAGAGAATTTAGAAGAGACTTTGCCTCGTCTCTGCCTTGAAGGGTGTTCTCCAGGTAGCTGTGTGTGATACACAATAGCTCAGCTCTGAAGCAGAATGCAGAGCTTGCTTCAGACACCTGGGAGTTCAGGTAGAGATTTATGGCATAATTAATAGGGGTGGAAGCTGATGAATTCCAGGGATACTCACATTTTAGGTTCTGTAGGTCTGGGCTTTCTTTGCAGTTATATTTAAAAAAAAACCCAAACAAATCCCAAAACCAGAAAACGACCCCAAAACCAAGAGAACAGAGAAGTGTGAAGGAGGGACGTGTTTCTCTGTGGGGTTAGTGAGGGAAAACCCAAATTAAACCCTAATTATGCCCTTCCAAAGACTAAAACCACCTCACATCTCCCTCACTGAAACCAAAGACAGCAAAAGACCCTAAAATGATTGTGTGACATCTTGATTTTAGAGCTGTCCACACTGGAGAACCCCGAAGCCTTCAATAATTCATTGTTTTCTCCTCCTAATTTCCTTCCCTGCTCCGAACGTGCCCCGTGTGTTTCTTGCTCAAGGTTTAGCTCAAGGTGATTCTGTTTGTGCAGCTTTTCCGTGCAGCCTCTTCCCTTTTTAATTTTAATGCAGCATTTTGAGTTTGTCTCCTGCAAACCTCGCTGTCTGCTTTGTGGAGTAGCAGGAAGGCAGGAAAAGATATGACTAAGGAAGATTATGATATCATTCTGGTTAAGTGCAAATGCATTTTAAAAAATGCTTTGGCTTCTTACCAAGAGGAAGTGACAGATGATCTTGGGCAATTTTATTAATGCATCTTTTCTGTGTTGTTCTGCATATCCCCATTAGTTTCCAGAAGCAGACAAGGACCAGCATTAATTTTCTAAATCTTTGCTGTCTTCTCTTGGAAAACCTTGTGTAGATACGGAAAACTCCATCCCAGGCCTGAATTTTTTTCTTTTCTTTTATGTTTATATGTGAAATCCTTATTTGAATATCTGCCCACTGGTTATTTTCTGTCATCATTTGCATAGTTCAGCTTCCTCCTGACTCCTCAGCAAGATTTAAATGTAACAGCCACCATCGCAGCGTGTATTAACAGGTCTGGGAGTTCACCTGGATGACTTCAGAGAGCTGTCACGTTCCCAACTGGAAAATAAGGAAAAGAGCCACGGTGGCCAAGAATTTCCTGGACAACTTCCTAAACAATGCAGACAGCCAAGGAGCAGCTCCTCTGTCACCACCAGCTCTCTGATGTCACCCTCAGGGTGACCTTCGAGGTGACCAGGAGTGGCTGCTCTGTAAAATCTCATTATTTGGATGTTTTCTTGCACCAAACCAAGAGTTTTATCCCTCTTTTCTGCCCTGACTTCCTTCCACCACGTGTCCAGAGCCTTTTCCAGTGGGATTATTTAATTCTAGCACGAAAGTTTGGCTGTAAAAGCAGGTGTCCATCTGTCCAGGGATGCAGAACGAGCCTGTGTGTCCCGTTGCAAAGGCCACGTGGTGTTTTTGCCACGGGAGCAGACAAGGGGCTAATTACAGTATCAGGAAAATGCTGAGAGAGACGAGTCAAATACAAAATATTCAATTCATTTAATATTCCTGATGAATAGGCAAATTACTCTAATCACATTAGTTATTCTATTCAGTTATTAGCTAAGAGTGATTAGTAGTGAATAGCTGTAAGAGGATCTTCCAGGTGCAAAAATTAGGCATCTATAGTTTCATGATGTTTATTTTCAGCGGAAGATAATTGTCTCTTTAGCTCCTCTCAGACACACACACACACACTGCCGCACACAGACCCACTCCCTTTTGTCCGGGCACGGGGAGGGGAAAAGTAGGAAAAAAACCCCACACAGGTGTGGAGCGATAAGGCCAATTCCCTGCAGAATTTAACAGGATTTATTTCAAAACAGTTGGGAAGAGATTTCTCCAAGATTACGCCGAGTTAATGCGGAGGGATTTGGACGGCGGTTCCCACGGAGCGCTCGGATAAAGCCATTTTAAGCACCGGGCTCTGCTTCCTTCATGCTTGATTTGATTGTGCTGGAGAGGGGAGCTTGGCCGGATCCGCAGCACAAACGGGACCCGGGTCCCTCGTGTGACGGTGGCACTGCCACCCCGCCCCGGGGGCTGCTCTCGCCAGGCCTCAGATTGCCTCTGGTGGGAAAAATGCACAACCAGAGACTGGGTTGGGTTGGAAGGGATGGAAAAGTGAAGCAAGGTCCTTAACGAGGAGCTGGGTTAGGAAGAAAGACGCCTTCACTGGCGCAGTGAAAAATGGCGAAGTCCCTTTTTCACTATGAACACCTGTCTTTTATCTCCTCAGGTGGTGACTTTCTTTTGTGAAGAAAATGTTAATTATTGGCTACATTGTTCTAATTTATCTATAACACATTCTAGAATTGGTACAACTTACAAAAACGTAGATTAGCCTATTTTTAGCTGTGTCACAACTCCAGGCCTTTACAGGCCGCTGCAGGCCGCAGCTGGGCTAATTAGGTGAAGCCTAAGCTGTCCAAATTCTTAGTTAATAAAGTGTCCAGCTACAGAAAAGTCCATTAATTCCATGGGCAGGGACATCTTCCACTATCCCAGGTTGTTCCAACCTGGTTTTGGACACTTCCAGGGACAGGGCAGCATGGGAAATGGATTTTCTCTGGGAAATCCATTCCGGGGCCTGACCTCCCTCACAGTCAGGAATTCCTTCCCAATATCCCACCTCACCCTGTGGTGATCAATATACAAATAACACACAAATCTGTAACTTTTCCTTTCCCAGATGACTCCAAAACGTGAGGAAAAGAAACAAAACTGGCTGGAATTCTGCCTGGAATCATTTATAGGAGTCCAACAAAATATCAAGAAAACTCGTCAGGGTGGTTGCCCAGCTCTTCCTGGCATGGGAAATTGAGGAGCAGCAGACACATCCAGTGGGGCACAGGTAACAAAAAAAAGCAGTTTTGAGTTGGAAAGGACATTAAAGAACATTATGTTCCACTACCCCAGGTTGTTCCAAACCCCATCCAAGCTGCCCTTGGGCACTGCCAGGGATGGAGCAGCTCCCCCAGGGAGGGTTAGAGCGAGGACAGGTGAATTTCTGCATCCTTAAACTCTGGCTCTCGTGCTGCCTCAGCCCTCACCTCACACCTCGAGCTTTGATGGATCCCACCAGGGCTCTGCACCAGTCTGTCTGCAGGCACTCAAGTGCAGGATGGAGAGCTGGGATTGCAAGGCAGGCATTTCCCTGATTTCCCCGAGAGGGAAATCGATGGGCAGCAGCATTTGGAGAGCAAATTGACAGCAGTATTTACTCCTGGATCGCACGTGGCGCTGCCGGGGCGCCTTAATTCAATGTTCTCAGGCACTTTCAGGATGTTATGCTAAGCAAAGGCTGAGCTGTCATTACATTTTTATGAAGTCAATGCAGTTTCTAACAGCTCAGAAAAAAGAATTTACAAGAATTGATCAAATATCTCATTTTTCTAAGGGAATCTGCTCCTGTGGATTTCCCTGAGCTGTCAGCTCGAGTTGATATGATCTGATTGATGCTGTTTGCCACATTAAGAAACGTTGGGAGCTAATCTGTTTTAATCCCATTCTCTGTTTTTAATATAATACTCTTGAAGGTAACTGAAGGTTATTACTCATTTTAAATAGCTTAAATATTTGTGTCAAAACATTGTCCTCAAAGGTTCAAATCCAGCCTTGGCCACACGGCTCGAGGGAGAAAAAAAAAAAAAAAAGGAGGAAAAAAAAAAAGAAAACCCTCGAACCACCAATGTTGAGACCATTTGGAATGATCTAATCCATGCTTCAAATCCCTTTGTTCTCCTGTTCCCTGGCAGTGTTGGAGAGTTTGAGCTGAATGCCATTTATTGGGTGGTTGGAGGGGGTGCTGCCTGCTAAGGAGTTTCTTCTCCAGGCTCTTTGGGGAGGCTGCATTTTCCCAGCTCCCAGCTTGGAGGAAAGCTGCCATATCGCAGGGAATTTTCTAGAATGGAAATAAAAAAATAATCTGAGAATCCACAGGGAAAACCTTTATTGCTGGGGGAGAGAGAGCTGTGTTTTTCCAGGATTTTCAAACCAGTATTAGGGGGATTGATTAAACAGAGATAGAAGTCCTGGGATAATGAGAGTTGTGCATTAACTTAGAGGAATCATTTATCTCTATGCCACTTGTTTAGCTGGGTTTGCCAAGCTTGAAAATTTAGATTTATTGGTGCCAACAGCAGCAATGGAAGCATTTAATGGGCCTGTGCTCTATGGAGGTGAGGAGGAAAAGCAACAGAAAGTCAGGAGGTGGATGGGATCATGAATCCATGGCTTTTTTTT
>VXBU01016074.1:71712-94404 GCA_013400315.1 Bombycilla garrulus | reverse complement strand
TTTTTTTTTTTTTTGGTTTCTTAGGAATTAATTCAGATTACTGAAGGAAATGCTGATTTTTAGGAAGATGGGCGCAAGGTACTGGACATGGTGAGGGCAAAATGGATTAAACTCCAGCATTTCATTGTTGTCAGAATTTAAATTGCTGACATTTGAACTTGCACCTTTCTTTGCCTGTGCTGAGGTGATTTGCTGTGGTCACTCAGCATCTGGCAGGACAAGGTTCCTCTCCCATTTCCAAAATTTCTGGTTTGGGGCCCCCAGGGCACCCCCATATTTGTCTGTGCTTGTGTAGAGCTGGGGCTGCTGTTCTTTACCCCACACACTCAAGGCTCACAGTGGCTTTTTTGGTTTGTTTTCTGAAGAATAAGTTCAGATCGCTGAAAAAAAAGATCCCTTTTAGGAAGACGGGTGCAAGGTACTGGACATGGTGTGGGCAAAATTATTAAACTCCAGCATTTCATTGTTGTCAGAATTTAAATTGCTGACATTTGAACTTTAGGTTGCACCTTTCTTTGCCCGTGCTGAGGTGATTTGCTGTGGTCACTCAGCTGTGCCAGGACAAAGCTCCTCTGCTTTTTCCAAAGGTTTTGGCTGGGGGCCCCCAGGGCACCCCCACGTTTGTCTGTGCTNTTTTTTTTTTTTTTGGTTTCTTAGGAATAAATTCAGATTACTGAAGGAAATGCTGATTTTTAGGAAGATGGGCGCAAGGTACTGGACAAGGTGTGGGCAAAATGGATTAAACTCCAGCATTTCATTGTTGTCAGAATTTAAATTGCTGACATTTGAACTTGCACCTTTCTTTGCCTGTGCTGAGGTGATTTGCTGTGGTCACTCAGCATCTGGCAGGACAAGGTTCCTCTCCCATTTCCAAAATTTCTGGTTTGGGGCCCCCAGGGCACCCCCATATTTGTCTGTGCTTGTGTAGAGCTGGGGCTGCTGTTCTTTACCCCACACACTCAAACAGGGCTGGCAGTGGCTTTTTTTTTTGTTTGTTTCCTGAGGAATTAATTCAGATTGCTGAAAGAAAATAATGATTTTCAGGAAGATGGGTGCAAGGTACTGGGCAGGGATTGAACTTCAGCATTTCACTGATCTCAGGATTTAAATTGCTGACGTTTGAACTTTAGGTTGCACCTTTCTTTGCCCGTGCTGAGGTGATTTGCTGTGGTCACTCAGCTGTGCCAGGACAAAGCTCCTCTGCTTTTTCCAAAGGTTTTGGCTGGGGGCCCCCAGGGCACCCCCACGTTTGTCTGTGCTTGTGTTGGGCTGGGGCTGCTGTACTTTACCCCACACACTCAAGGCTCACAGTGGCTTTTTTGGTTTGTTTTCTGAAGAATAAGTTCAGATCGCTGAAAAAAAAGATCCCTTTTAGGAAGACGGGTGCAAGGTACTGGACATGGTGTGGGCAAAATTATTAAACTCCAGCATTTCACTGATCTCAGGATTTAAATTGCTGACGTTTGAACTTTAATTTGCACCTTTCTTTGCCCGTGCTGAGGTGATTTGCTGTGGTCACTCAGCTGTGCCAGGACAAGGCTTTTCTCCCTTTTCCAAAGGTTCTGGCTGGGGTCCCCCAGGGCACCCCCACGTTTGTCTGTGCTTGTGTTGGGCTGGGGCTGCTGTTGTTTACCCCACACGCTCAAACAGGGCTCGCAGTGGCTTCGCAGGAGCAGATGTGAAGCACAATCTTGGACGCCTTCCCAGCCCTCGCTCCGAGCGTCCAAGTGCTCAGTATTTCCTGCACGAAGCCAGTCTAGTCTGACACAACGCCAGCTGCACGAAATGTGCTCTCCCAGTCAATGCTCAGTGTCTGGGTGGCTCGGGGCTCGCACACCCAACCACCATTCCCACCTTTTTTACCCCTTTTTCACCCTTTTTACCCCTCTCCCACCTTTTTATACCCGTTTTCCACCCCGGTTCCTTCCCGAACCCCCGGCGGCGCTGCTGGGAGCATCCCAGAGCAGCAGCCCAGGGTGAAACGAGGGGTTTGTGTCCAAAATCTCCCCGTGCACCTGCTGCACATCCTGCAGCAGCAGCTGCCGCTGGACCTGTGCTGACCCAGCACAGCCCCTGGCAGCGGCTTTTTGGGCCGAGCCGTCCCCGTGGAGGCGCAAACCGCTGTCCAAAAAAAGGGATTTTTCACCTGCTTTTGATTAAGTCTTCAGCCTCAGAGCGAACAGCTCCACGTGCACTTATGGTTTATGTAGATCAAGCAAAGTGGTGAGCACTGGGTCCCTCCCTGCCAAGTTTTCCCCGTGCTGTAGCACAGAGTCCACTTAAGAGCTACAATCTGGTTGCTTCATTTGCTTTCAAATTCGCCTCCCATTTGTTCCTCCAAGACATTCGGGTAAGTGGCAGCATCTGTCTTGTGTTTGTGTTATTCACACTGAATTTCCAAATGGACGCTCCGAATGGCTGCAAGATGCTGCTCTGGCTGGGGAATCAGACTCGTGCAGGCTGTGCTTGACTTATTAGATGTTAAATAGGCCGGGGCTGGATGTGGGGCTGGATGTGGGGCTGCGTGGGGACCTCCGGAGCAGCGCTGGAGCCGGGGCGAGGAGCGTTGTCCCCTCTGAGGGTGACAGCGGTGCTGCTGGAGGGGCCACCCTGGGAAAGGTCACCTGTGTGATGAGGGAAGGCTCGGCCGTGTCCCAGCCCCCGGGCGAGCCGCATTCCGCTGGCCCAGGGGCCCTCTAGCGGCATTCCCGCCTGGATCCGGGGAGCCCGGCTCCTCCCGGGGTTGCGGTGACCCTGCTGCGGTGGCACGGGTGACCTGGCACCGGAGCAGGGTGCCCATCGCCGTCTGCACCTTTCAGAGCCAGAGCGCAAACTGGGGGGTGAAAAAACACGCCGGGCTTCTTCACCTCATCGCTTCTACCGTTTTGCCTTCATTCTCCTTTTTTCCGCCTTTTTCCATCACGCTTTTCCCCGGTTTCCAGCCCCTCGTTTCAGTCTGTTTGTAAATAGATCTCCCTTCATCCACCCCCTTTCCCCTTAATCAAGTTTTGGAGGTGTCAGAGAAATGGTTCAGATGTTCCCAGCAGCAAATAGAAGCTTTAAGTTGTTCCCTGGTGGTTCTACACCTTATCCCTTTCATTTCCAGTGCAGATAATTGCAGATCCTGTACATCTCCAACTGTTTGTGGTGATAGTTACAATTATCCAAAATTATTGGCAGAAAGATTTGTGGACTTCGTGTGCCGGGCTAAATTAATACTCTTAAATGCTAGAATTTTACCAGCCTGTGTTTGTGCCATCCATGCTGGATCTCCCAAAACCGGCTAAATTTGCTCTGCTGGCCGTAAGGAGGCATAAAAAGGTTGCTGGTGTCGTTTTAGATTGGAATTTATTTATTAATTTAGATTGGAGGAGCTATCAGGGAGGACAGGGAGGAAATCACTTGCACCCATAGGAATCTGGGTGGTTTTTTTTTGTTGAACTCATCCCTCAGAGAGTTTAACCAGAGGCAAATTTTTCGTGTGCCCAGGAAGCCAATCCTCCTCCGTGCTCTGCTCCAGGCCGCAAGACAAACCCTCCTCTGGTTCCTCTGTCCCCACGGGAGCTGTGGAACAGCAGCAGCTCATTCCTGGGAGTTTGAGGGAGAGGAAAACATCTGGAATTCCTGGGCAGGGCATTCTGTGGAGGAGCAGAGCTGCCCCAGTGCTGAACCCCGCGCTGTCCCCTGCAATAAGTGAGAAATGTTCCTTTGGGGAATTCTGAAACACTGCACTGGGGATCAGCGTCAGCCAGGGTTAAATTCTTGTGACAATCCGAGTTTTGAGGGGTGTGCTGGGCACTCCTTGGCCGGAGACAGCCGAAACCTCCAGGAAAGGGAGCTGGGAAGGGGCTGGGGGTGCAGACAGCGCTGGTGCCTCGCCCACGGCCGCGCAGGCGGCTCAGAAAACAAACCCAGGCTCGGCTTTTGCCAGGAGACCTCGCTCCCCCGGCAGCCAGACTGCGGGGAGAAAGACATTGGGAGTGAAGGGCTGACAGAGACTGACAGGAGCTTAGCACCCTGCTGGATGCAGCCTTTGGAAAGGGGCGATGAAAGAGAAAATCCTCGTCCCGGTGCAGCCCTTTGTGTGAGCGATGCCAGGCGAGGCTGTGCCAAGGTGCTTTTCCCTGACCATCTGCCTCACGAGCCCACATGCCAGGCTTGATGCAATCCAAAGCCTGAGAGCACGCAGGCCTGCTGGTTTATGAGGATCCATTTTGCAATTAAAACAAATATTTAGGGTTTCTTCGGAGCGGAGGGGCCAAGTCCTCGCGAGGGAAGTCTGGCGGGTCTGAGCGGGGTAAAGAGGCTTCCCCTGCTCTCCTGACAGAGGCAGATTGCGCCGAGATCCCAGCCTAGAGGTCGTCTGTGCAATTTAAAAATCATGCTGGATTTAGTAATGAGAAAAATTCAAAAATGAGAAAAATTAAAATTATAAAAATGAGGAAAAAATTGCAGGTGGAGAGGGCAGTGCCAGGGTGGAAGGCACATCCTCACCCTCGTGCTTGGCTTGGATCTCAGTGACAGGCAGGGCAGGAAAGGTGGGGGTCACCCTGTTTCAGGGATGCTGATTTTGGGGTCAGCCTGTTTCAGGAATGCTGATTTTGGGGTCACCCTGTCCTTATGAATGCTGATTTTGGGGTCACCCTGTCCTTATGAATGCTGATTTGGGGTCACCCTGTTTCAGGGATGCTGATTTTGGGATCACCCTGTCCTCAGGAATGCTGATTTTGGGGTCACCCTGTTGGGATGTTGATTTTGGGGTCAGCCTGTTCTCAGGGATGTTGATTTTGGGGTCACCCTGTTTCAGGGATGCTGATTTTGGGGTCACCCTGTCCTTATGAATGCTGATTTTGGCTTCACTGCTCCTTTCCAACATCCCACAAGGCACCTGGGGAAAAATCTCCATCCTGGCTCAGCCTGGGCCGCTCTCCTGAGCTTCCAGGGGCAGGGTTTTTGCAGCAAGGCTCAGCCTTTCCTGAGCTTCCTCGTGGTGCTCCCACCATGTTAAACAAATGCATATGCTTCCTGCAGATCCTTGGCAGGGCTCTGGATCCATCCTACATGGAAATGAGGAGGTCTGGCATGCCACTGTGCAATCCAATGGTCTCACACCCCGACAGAGCTCAGCTGCGGGTCATATGTTCCCCTCTGAACCACATTTTGTGATGAAAACCTTTTTGGCTGCGGCCTCGGGACCAGCTTGAGTTAAGTCAACAAGGCAGAGGAAGTGCCTTGGCCGAGATGAAATGCTGAGCCGGGAGCAGAGCGGGGTCTCTTGACTCTCCTGGTTCTTTGTGGCGTGGCTGATGGGCACGGGGGGGATTCAAACCCTTCCTCGCACACCTTTAGCTGCTCAGACCCGCCTGAGGGGCGGAGAGAAACACAAAAATTAACTCCCCCGTGCAGGGAAAACCCTTGGGCTCGTGGAGGAACCTCCAGGGTGTCAAATCTCCCCGTCCTGTATCAGAAATGCGGTGTTGCATGCTCCCTGCTCCGTTTTTTAAGCTGTGCCGTGGAAAGGAGTGTGGGAGCTCTTTTCTTTGCCTGCTGGGGGGTTCTGGCCCTCGTTCCCCGTGCAGGGTTTCTGGACACACATTCCTTTGTTTGGGAAGACCCTGCATTGTGTTGACACAGCAGCATGTGGCACTGGAAAAGGAAATAGAAAAGGCTTTTGAACACAAACCGGGCTGGTGCTGGAGAGCGCAGGGTGTGAAAGGGAAGCTGATATTGGGGAACAGTTTTCAGTCGGAGCTGAAAATTCAGATTTTTTCCTCTTTGCTTCCTTTGTTTTTCCACTTGTAGGGAATCGAGCAGAGCAGGCAGGTTCAGAGTGAGTGCAGTGGGTGAATTCCAGCAGGACACTGTGCTGTGGATGCCGTGGGGACAAGGAAACCCTCTGGAAGCTGTCTGGCTTCTTTTGCTTTTTCCTTGCGTCGTGGTGCAGCAACTCCCACTCCCCAAGCCTCAGTTTCTCCTCTGGGAATATTAATGCTTATTGGTAAAGTGCTTTCAGGCCTTGCCCATGAATTTTTAAAACACAACAGAATTGCCAAAAAAACAAAACAAAACAAAAATCTGCTGTTTGGTTCCAAGTCAATAATTTCCCACCCTCCAAGGACCATGTCCTCAATCAAAACACATCTGTCGCAGCCAGCGAGGCTCCAGCAGTTTGTAACACCTGTGTCAGGAGTTATTCCGAGCTGTTCCATGGATTTCTGATGGAAATTCCATGAAAAATGCCTCCTGAAAGCCTTGCACACCCAGGGATCTTCCCTGGCATTCTCAAGCACAGATTTAATTCCTCGTCTCGCAGCAGACTCTCCATGGGGCTGTGCTGGCTTTCCCCAGAGAAAGTGGGGACGATTTTTTCATCCTCTGAAAAGTCTTTTTAGGAAAACAGAGAGTGAAGGAGCCTTTTAGGGCCTGAGAATTGGGTTTAATCTCTCAGTGCTTCAGATAAATGGGGATAAATGATATTTTTCAGTTTTCATTTCCATGTGGCTTTGCTGCTTTAGGTTGTGAGAACTTCCAGGACCTCCCCAAGTCTTGTGGGGTGCCTGGTACCCCATTCCAGCCCAGCTGGGGTGGCAGGACAGGGTGCAGAATTCAGCCCCCAGGTCTCTCTCTGTGCACTTGGCCTCTCCGTCCTGATTTGTTTATCTCTCAGGGGCCTTTCTGTTTTCAATTCCATTGTTCTTCACCTGGGAATTTCAGGCTATTATTTAATTTCCTTACAGCTTTCAGCCCTTCCCCCGTGCCTCCCAGGTCTGCCTTGCCAGCCCCAGCCCCTCTGTGCAGGGAGTTTTTACTTCTCTGCCCCTCTGTGCGAGTCAGTTTTCCTTGGCTCGCGCAGCATCTCCTCTTGTCAAGGCATTATCCAGTGGGGAGCCCGATTATTTAGATTCCTTCAGCTTCCCCTTTTAATATATCTCCTCCGTGTCCTGCAGCCTGACCCCTGCCAAAGGACCTGCCACGAGGGTTGTTTCTCCCAGTCTGGAGCCCTCCCCCAGCTTCCCTTTCATCTGTGTTTTCTGAGAGCTCTGTGCTTCAGGCAGCAAAGTCAGAGCAGGGTTTGGGGCCTCCAGCGCTGGATCCCTCCCCCATCACCTGAGAAAAGGCAAAAACCCCTTCCAGGGCCAGCCTGGGAGGGGGGTGGGGAATAGCTGAGCCCAGAGAGGGAAAGGAAACCATTTAATCCCTTTATTTTTTATTTATTTATTTATTTTGGAATTTGCAGCATGAGCTGTGGGCACTGTGGGGCAGATCCTCTGCAGAGAGCTTTCAGAGCTGGGAGAGATGGGGACACTGTTGGAACCCAGGGGGTTCCTGTGATGCCTTTGGCCGACCCAAACCCTGCTCAGGAGGCTTTTCAGCCTTGCCAGAGGTGTCAGGGACCCTGGAATGATACTGAAAATGCCTGTGGCTCTGATTCTAACCCATGGAACAGGTTGGCAACTTTGTATGAGGAATTTCAAGTCACAAAAGCTTAGATAGAGAAATAGTAGTAGTTATAAGTAAAAAGAAGAGAATTTGAGTGTGTGTCCAGGGGGTTTGAGGCCCTGTACAGGGGGGTTGGAGATCTGTACAGGGGGGTCTGAGGCACAAGATGGAGAATTTTTACACGTGCCATGTTATCTTTTGTTCTTCTTCATCACCTCCATCTCTTGGTGCTGCTGGCACTTTGGGATTGGTTTGACACAGATCTGGACAGTGTGGTGTGAGGGGCACGGGTTGGTAATTAATGATAAACATTCAATAGGTAGTTATTAGTATCAAAGATCAGAGCTGACCCGGGGCGGGCACAGTGTGTCTCTGGACGCGTTCTGTGCCAACCCTGGCAGGGCAGAGAAATCTACTTTTGCTAAGGAACTGATCAACTGCCTTGAGAACACCAACAAACCACTGCAGACTCCTTCAGCAGCACGGGCTGCAAACCTGGACTGTTCTGTGCATTGTGGGGTCTCCTGGTGCTGAGGAGATCCCCACAGGGGTCCCTCAAATTGAAGAAGGCAGTGCTATTAATGCCCAGTCTGCCCAGTGGAACCAGTTTCAAACCCTCCAAGGACACTTCAGGGGATTCTCTCCAGGTTCAACAGCAGGGAGAGATGCTGGATGCTGGGATTCGATTCCTACCCTATAGAAACCCCCATCTCAAGCACACAAAGGGGATTTTTCCAGCCCTCTGCCAGTGTTTTGTTTGTAAAATCGCTGGGGGAGGGAGGAATCCATGGAGGTCTCCAAACTCAAGACCCCAAACCCAATAAAATGTTGCCAGAATGCATTTTGCAAAGATGCAGCAAGCAGAGAGGGAAGGATGGAAAGAGGTAGCTGGCAACTTTTGAGGGTTTCTGTGCAGAGAGAAAAGTGTTTAGGTTTCCACCTAAAAAAGTTGAGTTAGCTTCCACCTAAAAAAGAGCACTTCCACCTCACCTGAGCACCATTTTTGGCTCAGGTGAGGTGGAAGCCACACCCGGAGCGGGCGGTTTTCCACACAGAAAATTCTTATTCTTAAAATACCCTCAAACACGCCTCCAAAGCTGGTGTAAAACAGCGTGAAACACTTTTTCAGTGGCCTGTGGTGTTGTTGCACCTCTTCAGCTCCCACTTCTGCTCCCTCGGTGAGAGATGAGTGATTTGATCTGGGAATGGTGTGGGTGCTGAGAGCTGCTCTTCCCTTGGTTGGGTTTTTCCCTCTTCCCAAGGAGAGGCAGGAAAGGCTTTGGGATCAGCCAGGAGTGGCTGGGAGTTGTCATTTCTGTCCCATCCATCGCCCAGCACAACGTGACACCTCAGCCAGGGAAGTTCAGGGAGAAGCAGCTTTCTGTCAGCTCCAATTTATTCTGTATTCTCCACGAAAACCTCTTTTAGGAAAGGTAACAGGACATTTTTCTTGGCCAAAAACTCAGCTAAAAGTATTCCCCCTGCTTTTTGTACCACCATCCATCCCCTGGGTCAAGAGTAGCACAAGATTTTGGCTTTTTGAGAGTCGAGGGAGAGTCCTGAAATATTTTCTCTCACCTAGGAAGGTGTCCCAGCATTCTCTGAGCCTGAGCTTCTGAGTAAGACCTTGCTGAGATTTAAAAAAAAAAATAATAAAAATAAATAAAATATTAACATTAAGCAGCAGCTCGTCACTGACATTTTCAAGGGGAGATGAGTTATAGAAAATATGAATCCATAGCTAAGGATTGTTGCAGCCAAATTTTTAGAGATCCTTCCAAGTGCTGGATGCTCCCTGAATTGCTGAAGTTCATCCTGCTCAGACAAAGTGAGGATTTGGGCTGAGCCTGCTGCAGAAAATGCATTTATATCAGTCCCAGTACGTTCCATCCCCACAGATTTGGTTCCAGGAGTGCAGCAGCACTCTCATATGGTTTTGAGTAAACCCCGTGTTTCTCCAGGCCAAAAACTGCAGGCAAGTGATGTTACAGGAAGCAGAGATTTGACATCTGGATCAGAACTGCAGTGGGCTTAAAATTCACCCTTGGCAGCTCCCTGGGTGCTCCCAGGTGCTAAATTGTCCTTCCTCTGGCCGGGCTTTGTGCAGTGAAGGAGAAAATTCCCACAGTTCATGTGTTAGAAGGAGAAAAGCGTTTAGAAAAGTTGTTCTGAGGTGTCTGAGCTCGGGTTTGGGTGTGGGGTTTGTGGGGTTGTGTCCATCCTCACTCATGTCCCGTTCCTTTTGTTCGCAGCGAGCCCTCGAGGAGGATCCAGCAGGGGAGAGGAGATGGGCTGAAGCCTCCCTGGTGTGGAAGGAACACAGAATCCCTGCTCAGAGAGGTTTCTGTCCTGTGCTGGCCCCATGAAGAGTCCGGCACAGAGCACAGATAAACTCCCAGCTCCAAATTCCTTCTTTTCCTTGGCGTGGTGAGCAAGGAGAGCTTACAGGGCAGGCACACATTGTACACGGCACAGGGACAGAGAGCAAACACAGCCGAGATCAAAGCCCAGGAAACAGCAGCTCCGGGCTCAGGGCTGAGAGCAGCTCCTCTCTGCCCCGTCCAGGCCACGATCCCCCGGCAGGGGGCAGAAACAAAACCAAATCCGAAACAAAACCAAAACAAAACCAAATCCGAAACAAAACCAAATCCAAAACAAAACCAAATCCGAAACAAAACCAAATCCAAAACAAAACCAAATCCGAAACAAAACCAAATCTGAAACAAATCCAAAACAAAACCAAATCCAAAACAAAACCAAATCCAAAACAAATCCAAAACAAAACCAAAACAAAACTAAATCCAAAGCAAAACCAAATCCAAAGCAAAACCAAATCTGTCCCCTCCCAGCAGCCATCCCCAGGGAAATGGAAGGCTGGATGCTGGGCTGTGCAGCCTGGAGAAGAGAAAGCTCTGGAGAGATTTTAGAACCTCCTCCAGGCTCTAAAGGGGCTCCAGGATTGCTGGAGAGGGACTGGGGACACAGGATGGACCCAGGGCATGGATCCCACTGCCAGAGGGCAGGGATAGGTGGGATTTTGGAAGGATTTTTTTCCCTGTGAGGGTGGAGAGGCCCTGGCACATGCTGACCTGAGAGGTGTGGATTCCCCACACCTGGAAATGTCCAAGGCCAGGCTGGACAGGCCTCGGAGCCCCCTGGGATAGGGGAAGGTGTGCCATGGAAAGGGAGTTGGAATGAGATGAGCTTTAATGTTCATTTCCAAGCCAAATTCTTGGTTTCTGTGCCTAATTCAGCTCTTGCAGTAGCTGGCAAGCACCTGGTTTGCTGCTGCTTTAATCAAAAAATCAATTTTAAGCCAGACTTGGCTTTGGCCATTTGGCAGAACCGTTTTGTCCAGAGGGTGATCCCTCAGGGATTGCAGGGCTCTGCCAAGGGTGCAGCTGCACATCCCTGGGGGAAATTTGCCCTTGTGTTGTTGGAACCCAGGGGTTCCTGTGATGCCTTTGGCCGACCCAAACCCTGCTCAGGAGGCTTTTCAGCCTTGCCAGAGGTGTCAGGGACCCTGGAATGATACTGAAAATGCCTGTGGCTCTGATTCTAATCCATGGAACAGGTTGGCAACTTTGTATGAGGAATTTTAAGTTACAAAAACTTAGATAGAGAAATAGTAGTAGTTATAAGTAAAAAGAAGAGAATTTGAGTGTGTGTCCAGGGGGGTTTGAAGCCCTGTACAGGGGGGTTGGAGATCTGTACAGGGGGGTCTGAGGCACAAGATGGAGAATTTTTACACGTGCCATGTTATCTTTTGTTCTTCTTCATCACCTCCATCTTCTTGGTGCTGCTGGCACTTTGGGATTGGTTTGACACAGATCTGGACAGTGTGGTGTGAGGGGCACGGGTTGGTAATTAATGATAAACATTCAATAGGTAGTTATTAGTATCAAAGATCAGAGCTGACCCGGGGCGGGCACAGTGTGTCTCTGGACGCGTTCTGTGCCAACCCTGGCAGGGCAGAGAAATCTACTTTTGATAAGGAACTGATCAACTGCCTTGAGAACACCAACAAACCACTGCAGACTCCTTCAGCAGCACGGGCTGCAAACCTGGACTGTTCTGTGCATTGTGGGGTCTCCCGGGGCTGAGGAGATCCCCACACCCTTGGTCCCTCCTGCCATCTCCAGCAGGATGGTTTTTGGGTGGGGATCTCTCTCCCGTGTCCCTGTGGTCGGGTCTGGCTCGGTTCTTCAGGAGCAGGGTGAGATGCAGCCCTGGCCGTGTTCAGGTGAGCAGCAGTGCCACCAGCTCTCCCTGTCCCCAAGGACAAACGGGGTCTTCCTCAAGCAGGCCAAAGAAAACGCCAAACTTTCTGCTGTGCAAACGAACTAAAAAATACTCTTTGATGGTTCTTCAGCTGTGAGGGGCGTGTGCGTGGAAAAACAAATTTGAGGAGAAGCATAATCTTGAGTAATCTTCAGCAAAGCAACAGGAAAGTCGAAGCATTTCTTGAGCCTTCTTTGTTTAATCCTGCCACCGTGATTTATTCCCCAGTAACACATCCACCATCCCCCTCCACACACACACACACACATCCACCAGGGCAACTGCTCCAAATTTTATTGGAAAAATATAAAACGGCTTTTGCATTCTTACCTTTATTTCAAGACCTCCTACAAGAAACAGGAAGGGTAAACATGAAAGATCTGTTTCCTTTAAATTGTGAGTGTGGGGGAGTTTTCCTGTAGTGAAAGGGCTGTTTTGAAAAGCCCTAAATGCTTTTGAATTGAATCCATCGAAGTAATGTACACACGGTTTGAATTTACAGTTCTGGGTCTCCTATCCCCCTCCATATGAATCCTATAAGTCAGACGTGTTGCTACAGTGATTCCCACCGGGAAAGTCTGGACCTAGACTAGGAACAGCTGTACATCTACAATCCACCAAAGTCGGCTTCTGAAACAGATATGAATTATTGGTTCAGTCAGATAAATATGGCTTTGCCTTTCCCCCACAGGCAACCACATATGGCACTTGGAAAGAATTAAAACCTTTACCCTTGGCCAGGTCTGGTTAAATAATGGCTCTTTCTTATACTTTTCCCCCTCTCTCCATTTCCTCTCATTCATTCTTCTTTTCATTTTCCTTTCATGATCCTTTTGGCACCGGCATCCAAAATGTCACCTCCTCCGAGTGACCCCGAATTTTCCAGTGTCACCTACGGGGCTACGGGTGGGAAAACATGGAGCTGTTATTTGGAGGGGCTGGAGCTCTGAAGGGAAGAACAAAACCACCTTTCTGCTGCCCAGGAAAGCCTCTGAGGCTGCTGCTGCACTGTCAGCTGAGCTGGGGTTTGTCCAAACCCCCCCAGCACCCCACAGCGTGTGTGCACGAGGGTGCTCTGCCCCCTTCTTGGGCTTTCCTTTAATTCCAGGGTGATTTTTACGTGCTGCAGGGAGGAACAATGGTCTGGGGGGGATGTGGGGTGTGAGGGTGCCTCGCTCTCTGGGCTCCTTCTCCCCCTTCCCAACTCCCTGTGCTGTTTGTGTCCCCCCAAACCCGGGCACACAGGTGCAGAGCAGCATCCCTGAGAGGAGAGCTCAGCCTCACGGCTTTTAACCGCCCTCACCTGCATCTCGTGAGCTCCCTGATCACCTCCCTCCTCTCCTTGATCACTCTCCTCCTTTTCCTGATTTCTCCCTGCTCTTCCTGATCACCCCGTGCTTTTCCTGCTCCTCCAGCCAGGCCCTCCACCAGCTCCAGTGCAGTTCTTCCCCTCCTCGAGCTACTTCACGGGCTGTAAAAAATCTGGAATTAAGAAACCTGTAAGTCGCTGCTTTATCTCATTATCTCCTGTTTTGCATTTTAATGTGCCTGCTCTAAAAAAGCCCTCATTGATATTCCGGTTCGGCATGTGTTTGTTTGTGTCTCTTGGGAAAATTGGCTACAGATATTACTAAGTCAAAAAACACACACAGGAGAGTTTGCTGCATATTTTCCTTTCCTCTCCCTCTTTTTTTTCCTTCTTTGAAAGAAGATGGTGTTTTTTCACTCTGTTGAACAGCAAAGGAGTGGAGTGGTGGGGATTTGGGGCAGTTGGATGTAAGGCAGGGATGTCGGGGTCTCCAGCTCTGGGCTCTTCTTCCTGAGCCTGCTTTGAAATGCAGGTCACTGTGCCTGGAGTCCCCCTGCAGCTTCCCAGCCACGCTGCAGCTCCTCCCAAACCCTCAGAGTCCCAGGGACAGCTCCAAAAGCCAGGCCCTGGGGATCCAAGGCTGGCGTGGAACCCGAGGTGATCCCAAAGGCTGGCATTCCCGGTGGAGGAAATTGTGATTTTTAGGAAGATGATTTTTAGGTGCAAGGTAGTGGACGTGGTGTGGGCAAAATTATTAAACTCTAGCATTTCGCTGATATCAGGCCTTGAATTGCTGACATTTGAACTTTAAGGTGCACTTTTCTTTGCCTGTGCTCAGACAATTTGCTGTGGTCACTCAGCTGTGCCAGAACAAACCTCCTCTCCCTTTTCCAAAGGTTCTGGCTGGGGGCCCCCAGGGCACCCCCACATTTTCTTGTGCTTTTGTAGAGCTGGGGCTGCTGTTCTTTACCCCACACACTCAAACAGGGCTGGCAGTGGCTTTTTTTCAGTTTGTTTCCTGAGGAATTTATTCAGATTGCTGAAAGAAAATAATGATTTTCAGGAAGATGGGTGCAAAGTACTGGGCATGGATTAAACTCCAGCATTTCACTGATGTCAGGATTTAAATTGCTGACATTTGAACTTTAATTTGCACCTTTCTTTGCCAGTGCTGAGGTGATTTGCTGTGGTCACTCAGCTGTACCAGGCCCAGGCTCTTCTCCTGGTGGTTCTGCCTGGATTCCTGGTGCTCCCTGCCAGTCTGGGAGGGAAGCTCTGGCAGGAGGGTCCCACCACAGCCTGGGGCTCTTGGGAATGTGCAGAGGAGCCTGGAAGGGCTGGGATGGATTTGAGAAGGGGCCACGTGAGCAGAGGAATTCCAGCAGCAGCTCCGAGCTCACCGCGGGTCCTTCCGGAAAGGTGGAGGGGAATTAATGGGGATGGTTCCTCTCCACCACTCACCGCTCCAGAAACAGATTGCCAGGCCTCGCTTTTCCTCTCCCTTTTGAGGTGAAAAATGAGCTTTTCTGCCCTCTCTGCAACCGTGAAAATCCCTCTGGTGCTGCTCTTGAGTTGTGGTTTAACTGCAGTGCTTCTGGCGTGCTTGCACTGCTGCTCCCTGCTCTCATCCCATGGTTTGGGGGACTTGGGATGGGAGGAGAACCCTCAGGAGGCAGTGATGCCTCTCCACTGCTCAGACAGGGAGTTTAAATAGCTGCTTCAGACCAGACTTTGAATATTTTAGGAGAATAAAATTTACATGAGGTGAACCCCAGGTTGGCTGCTTGGGAAATCTGTGTCGAGCAAATCTTTGAAGGGGTTTTTAAAAATGCAGCTGTTTTCGATGCATCCTCGAGAATCATAAATGTTAAAACATCTCCTGTCGGCCTGGGACTCAGCACAGGGGGACTTCTTGGCTGGATCTCCCAGGGTTTTGGCATTGGTTTTTGGGTTTTGTACAGGTGGCATTTTTGTGGTGGCAGGGGAGGAAATGAGGATGTGCTGAGTACTTTGTCAGCTTTAGGGTTTACCCGGCCAGGGGATGATCTGCAAGGACCTGAGACCTCCCAGAGATGCCCCAGGAGACCCCACAATGCACAGAACAGCCCAGGTTTGCAGCCCGTGCTGCTGAAGGAGTCTGCAGTGGTTTGTTGGTGTTCTCAAGGCAGTTTATCAGTTCCTTAGCAAAAGTAGATTTCTCTGCCCTGCCAGGGTTGGCACAGAACGCGTCCAGAGACACACTGTGCCCGCCCCGGGTCAGCTCTGATCTTTGATACTAATAACTACCTATTGAATGTTTATCATTAATTACCAACCCGTGCCCCTCACACCACACTGTCCAGATCTGTGTCAAACCAATCCCAAAGTGCCAGCAGCACCAAGAAGATGGAGCTGATGAAGAAGAACAAAAGATAACATGGCATGTGTAAAAATTCTCCATCTTGTGCCTCAGACCCCCCTGTACAGATCTCNCAATGCAAGAGCCCAGCTCCATCCAGGTGTCCCCTGCTGTCACTTCTGCTGCTCTTTGTGCAGCTCTGAGCAGTGTCACCAGCTCTGTCAGCAGCCCTGCTCACCCCTCAGGTGTCAGCAGCAAATGAAGGCGTTTGAGCAGAGCCTCTCTCTGCTCCTGTGTGGGCAGCTCGGTGTGGCTGCAGGGAAGAGTTCCTCGTCCCCGGGGAAGAGAGTTTCTCTTCTCTCTCTTTTTCCCTCTCTCTTCTCTCTCTTTTTCCCTCTCTTCTCTCTCTTTTTCCCTCTCTTCTCTCTCTTTTTCCCTCTCTCTTTTTCTCTCTCCTCTCTCTCATTTTCCCTGACTGTGCCGATATTTCCAGTGGTTCCCCTGCAGTCAGAGCCTTTCTCTGCTGCCCCCTGACTCTGTGGGCCGTGTCAGAGCTGCCGTGGGCAGGAGGGGAACAAACGGGAAGTGCAGGGGATGAGATGGCACCGCTGCCAGATGCTCCAGCAGGGAAACACTTGGGAACCCTGCGATTTGTCCCTGCAGAGTGGCAGAGGCTGCTGCTGCACCGACAGCACCGCAGCCACGCACTTCACCCACTTTAAAAGCGACCGAGGTGAAGTAACCCTTCTTTTTCAATTTATTTATTTAATTATTTTTTTTAAATACCCCGTGGTGCCGAACCGAAATCGCAGCCAGCTTCTATTTTCAGAGGGCTCGGTGAGAGAATGTTTTTATCTGGAGATACAATGAGTGTGGCCCTGTAGCCTGCAGTTCCCATGCTGGTGCTGCCAGGGCCCATGAATGCGTGCTTTATGAGCTGCTCTCGCAGGTGTTCGGGGGGCATGTAATCACTAATGAATAGTGGGGACACACAAACTCAGGGCAGGCTCTGGCACAGCTCTGGTTTGTGTTTTTTAATGTTTTTTCTTTTTTTTTTAACCGTTCTGTGAGAAAAAGCAGGGAAAAAAATAGTCCAGAGCTTTTCCTTGGAGAGCTCTCCCAGCTCGGTGGTCACCCACCCCGTTTGCACCCACCCAGGTGGGAATTTGGGATGGAAAATTCAACGTTTTGGGGTTTCTTTTGAGAAATCCCACAGTGGGCAATCCACGTGGAGTCTGCAGGGTTTAATCTTGAGGATTTTGTGCTTTTTATGCTCCTGGCTCTCCCCGTGCCAGGGCTTGTGTGTGAAATAAGGAGCAGTGACTTCGGGAGGAGCTCAGCCCTCGGAATCACTTGGGATGTGTGTGCTGGGGACGGGGCTCATTATGATAATGATGATTAATTTGCCATTAAGCCTCTCTGATCCTTCCCCTCGTCCCACCCTGCACAAAGGGACAGGGATGGAGTCGCAGGGGCAGTTTGGGTTTTGGCAGGCTGGGCTTCCAGCCCCAAACAACGCGCTCTGGACGAAGCTCTGGGTGAGAAACAACAACAAAATCAACCCCAAGCGAGGCAGATTTTACAAAGGGGAAAAACCTCTGTGATTTTTAGCTGGTCTAACACAAGAGCCCAGCAAAGGAGGGGAAGTCAGTCTGGTTTATTTGGTCATTCTCAGGCAGAATTGGTGGGTGAGGGGTTTAAGTCCTCCTGGCTCCAAGCAGAGCAGAGAAACCAGCTTTGCTGATCCCAGCTTTGCTGATCCCAGCTTGGGGTTTGGTCTGGCAGGGAAAAAGGGTTCTCCAAGCTGGGAAATGCCAGAGTGTTCCCAAAAAATCAACTTGAAGTCACTTCTGTCTTGGAGAACCTGAGCTCCAGCGCCTGTGGCTGCTACAGGTGGGGTGGAGGTGGCCATGGATTCCAGAACTGGAAAATCTCAGAAAATCCAGGTGTGAATCCTACCTGGACAAAGACAGGATTTCCCCTGGGAAAACTGCCAGTGATTTCTATTTTTCATTATTGTTATTATTGGTTTTATTTAAACATTCTGTGGAGGAGAACATTTAAATAAAAGTTATGATCCCTTTTATCAGTCAGTGGCAGGTTAACAGTTGTCTGTAAAGCAATATATCCGTCAGCCTGAAAGGAAGACACTATTTGGGAAAAAAAAATTAATATTCAGGCTGTGCAGCCTGAGCCAGTGGTTTTATTTGTGCTCATATTTTTCACTGCCTTTCTTTTACACCTCAAGGACACATTTATGATCTCCTCGTGGTATTTCACTTCTGAGGTGATGGTGATGCCTTGAGAAAAAACAGATTTCACATTAATTCGGCCCCCAAAGCCATTAGAGTGCTTGTGGAGCAGGGAAGTGGGAGTGCAGCTCTTGGATCCTTGGTTGAATTGATCAGGAATTTGCCATTTTTGTGCTTTATTTCTGCGGTACCAATGCCCACAAAGGCCTCGTGCTGGGGCAGCACAAGTTTTCCTTAGAAATAAAGGCAGGGGGAAGCATTCCCTGCCCTCCTGGGAGTGGCATCCCTGAAGGATTGCCTAAAAATCCTAAAATCTGTCTGAATCTGCCGGGGAAAACAAAGCTTTGTGCGTGTTTGTAGAGGGGTTTTACCCTGCAGAGGAGGAAGCAGAAAAGCTGAGGTGATCTGCTGCTAAATGAGGATAATTAGTGATGGGAAAGGAGAAGACCCTGCACTCCAGGGCTGAGGGAATGGCTGTGAGAGAAGACAAAATAATCATCAACCCTCCAAAGTGCTAAAAGATGCTTTAACCCCCAGCAAATGCAGCTTTGTGGTTGAATATTTTAATTTTTTATTTTTTTTTTTGAGAGCACTCTGGCTCTTGGAGCGTTTTTCGAGCAGCAACGCAGCACCTGTAAAATAGAAATTATCCCAACTTCCATGAGGGAGATCCCCACACCTTTGCACAGCTCTCCAGCAGGAGGATGGCAATGTCTGGAGCAGCTCAGGAGCAGCAGGCAGGGATTTCAGGAGGGATCTGAACTCAGGGCACTGAATTCCCAATGAGGACAAAGCTACTGGAGCTGTCTTGACATGGAAAGGGAATTTCTCTGTGGTTTTCCAGTCTTGGCTTCTCTTGTAGGGGGAAAAAAAAAACACCCAAAAAGCAAAGAGAAACAAGATTTGATTCAGGGAAGGATGAATTTCCCCAAGCTGCATGGTGGTCTTGGTTTAAATTTGAATTTATCGCTGTGTGTTGTTAAATCTGTGGTGGCACCAAGTCTTGGTTTAAATTTGAATTTATCCCTGTGTGTTGTGTGACATCCAGCTTTCCTTGTCCCTGATGTCCCCATGATGGGAGCAGCCTCTCCACCTTTCCTGCAAGCTCCATCCTCTTGTCCCAGGAAAGGACAGGAATCCTGCAGGCTCTGCCCCAGCACCCACCCTGCTCAGCACTGCTGGGTCCCTTTCTGCCGAGCTCATCATCACCCTGCCTCTTATTTATGCTTTGCAATATTCTGCCCCTGTCCAATATCCCGCACTTTTATCCCTGTTGGACTCCAGCCAGTTATTTCAGATGATTTCTCAATTTATCCAGATAATTTTGAAGGCTAATTCTGACCTTACCATGCTGGCGGGGCTCTCCAAGCTCTGTGTTGTCCACAAATTTAATAAACATGCTCTCTGTCAAGGTCAGCATGGAAAATGTGGGATAGAAACAGAAGCACGAAACCGTGCTTAAGTTTGACACCCACCACACCAAAATTTTCCTCAAATTGTGCTGGTTTCAGCATGGAAGGTATGTAATTCCTGCCTGGAAAAACCCCAAGCTTGCAGCTCTCTCTAATACTTCAATCTCTTCTTTGTTGTTCAGATCTGTGCCTCACCTTAAAACTAAAACAAAAAAGATCCCCTTCATAGGACTGAAACAACTTGGGGATATTTTAAAAAGCACACTTCCACTCCCAAGAAACAGGACACAGGTACTGGAGACCACATTTCCATTCATAGGGATCTCCAAATCCACCACAGCTCTCCCTGGAATATTTCCCTACTTCCAGGCCGAGGTAGAGCAGCCATTTTAAGGCTGCACCGTCCAAACCCACACACACACACACACGAGCCGTGGGGTTTGGAATATTCCGGGGAGCCACAAACTTCCCGTGCCGTAATCAGTTGCTTCCCAACTCGAAGCTGCCCGAAATTATAAATTGCTTCCCTCACCGCTGCAGAATGCAGCAGCATAATGTGGTGATTGATGCTATAGAGGAAAACTCTGGTACAGTTTGCACGCTCTCAAATATAATCCTGGTGCAGGTGGGGGACTGAAGCATGGGGTAAATGCAGCTGATTAGATATTTTGTCTCATTCAGGAGCCTTTTCTGCCAGCACTATATGAGTGAATGCATATTGCATGAGGGGCCTGTTCCAAAGTCCATTGAAATGGAGTGAAAGGCTCCCGTTTTTCCCTCGGCGTGCTTTGGAGCGGGGCAGAAACACCGTCAGGCACACACAACAGAGATGTTGCCTTGCAATTTGAGGGGGACTGGGCTCTCCTAATGGCAAAAACAAATGTTTTCCCCGTCATGTGTGGAGCCCTTAACGACAGCAATTCCTCAGAGAGTGCCGGGATTTGCAAATATTGAGTGTATTTCCATTTTGTGGGAATTGAAGGGTGGAAAACTAAAGGAAGTGGCCAGAGCTGCAGTCCTGACCTCTGCTGTAGCCTGAACACTCTGGGATGCTTGTCCTGGCAGCAGTGCAGTGGGAATAGGGCTGGGATAATGCTCCTCGCTCCCAGTGCCACTCCTGCCTGGGGAACGCCCTTTCCTTGCACATCCAGCCTGTGACTCCAGCCAGCTTGTTGTTAGCCCAGGTAGGGAAGAGCTCGTGCTGCACCAAAAGGCACCATGAGCTGGGAGAAGAGCAGGAAAAACACAACGTTGGTGTTTTGGGGTCTTTTCTGGGGCCAGTCCCAGCAAGACCCTCATGCTGTACTCCCTTCCCAGCAGAGCTGCACCCTCAGCTGGGCCCAGGAATCCCTCGGGGAGCCCAGAAACCAGGCGTGAGGGCCAGGAATTGCCGAGCTGGCTTGATTTTCCTCCGCGTTTCCCAGCCACGGGTGCGGATTTTTGTGTTTTCCGCAGCAAATCCGCTTTTCCTCCCTCACGTTTCTGCGAGAAAAGCGGGGCCGGCTGCAGCAGCGCTGCCGCTCTGCAGAGGCTCAGCCGAGGCACAAAAGGCACGGGCAGGGAATTCAATCACGTTTTGCGGGGATCTGAAGCCCGCAGGTGGGACAGGCACAGGGCACTGCTGCCGAGGTAGGAGGAGAATCCTCACCCGCATCCCCGCCAGCAGCTCGGCGTTTGGATTTTTAGGAAGAGAGGGAGGGGGAGGCACCAGGGGCTGGGGAGGGATCCGAGCCAGCTCTGCGTCCCCGCCGCCTTCAGCCGCGTTTGTGCCTCCCCTAAACGTGCTGCATTTATCCGTGCGCCGTTTCTCCTTCTCTTGCCCCCCTTTTTTTTTATCCTCTCTTCTCTTTTATAGTCACGTCAGGCTCGGCTCTGAGGGGCCGGAGCCTCGCGCCCTCCCCTGCCAGCGCCCATCGCTGTTGGGAGCCCGAAATTATGACGGGATAATCAATAAACCAATAAATAACGGGATAGATAATAAAAAAATAATTTAAAAAACAAGGTAGATAATCAATAAATCAAGAAATAACGGGATAGATAATCAATAAACCAAGAAATAATGGGATAGATAATCAAGAAACCAAGAAATAACGGGATAAATAATCAATAAACCAATAAATGATGGGGTAGATAATCAATAAACCAAGAAATAACGGGATAGATAATAAATACATATCGGGATAAATAATCAATAAACCAAGAAATGATGGGGTAGGTAATCAATAAACCAAGAAATAATGGGATAGATAGTAAATAAATACATATCGGGATAAATAATCAATAAACCAAGAAATGACGGGGTAGATAATCAAGAAATAATGGGATAAACAGTCAATAAACCAATAAATGACGGGATAGATGATCAATAAATAACGGGGTAGATAATCAATAAATCAGTAAATAACGGGATAAATGATCAATAAATAACGGGCTAAATCAAGTGGCAGAACGCCAGTGCGTGGCTGAGGTGCAGCCCTCACCGGTGAGCAGTAAATGGAACTTTGTTCCTCTCGGAAGGGTTTTTTTGGGTTTTTCTCCCCTCGTTTGCGGGTTTCTGGCGGTGCTCGAGACCTCCAAGAGGTCTGGGCGCGGATTGCAGTGACTTCCAACCTCGCTGCGGTTCTTTGTGCCAGCGGAGCATTATCTGCGGCTCTCCTCCTTTTCCTTCTCCCTCTTCCTTTAAAAAGCCATAAAACAGCGAGGACTATTCAGTGATTAAGATTATTTGGGTTCACTTCAGTCCTGGCACGGTGCTAATAAAATAAAATTTAAAAAAAAAGAAAATCTAACCCAGCATTAAAGGGTTTGTTCTCTCATTTGCAGACAAACCCGTCTCACTATGGGAATGAACAATTAACAGCATTTAAACGAGCTGAACTTGGTCCTTTTCTCCCATTGTCTTTGTGCCTTTTGAATCATCTGGAATTGGATTTTCCCCGCTGTCTATTTTCCGGTGCGCTAAAATGTTTTACATAAATCACAGGGAGCAGCCCCGAGCCGTAACCCCCTCATCCCCGCCTGCAAAAAACACAAAAACCCTGAAAACGTTGTTCTCCATCACCTGGATCTGAGGCACGACTGCAACCTTTGCAGATCCTGATTTTTTTTTATCGTTCCCTGCCATTTTTATTTTATTTATTTATATATTTTTTTTCCTTAAAGGAAATACAGCAGAGGGATGGGGAGGGCGTTCTCTCCCCGGTTCCGTATCCGCAGGCATTGCTGCCTTCATTAATTAAAAATGATAGCGAGGAGGAGAGCACAGGGGTTTGATCTTTACATGGGAAAGGCAGCGTGTACCGTCTTCTAAAACCTTTTTGCCCGCGGATTTCAGCTCTTGTCTCGTACTGCAACCTCAGCGGGCTGCATCTGTATATGAAATAGATATATATAATTTAATATTTTTTTTTGGCCGGGGTATATTCATTCTATAAGGACGTTAAGTGTGTGAAGATATTGAGTATGTAAGGATAAAGATATTGAATGTGTGAGGATATCGAGCATGTAAAGATATTGAATATGTGAGGATATTGAATGCATAAGGACATTCAAGACATAAATATATTGAATCTATAGGTGTATTGAATCTGTTAGTATATTGAATCTATAGGTGTATTGAATCTATAAGTATATTGAATATAAAGGTATATTGAATAAACA
>VXBU01016074.1:22691-71085 GCA_013400315.1 Bombycilla garrulus | reverse complement strand
ATCCCAGGGAATGGTGAAATACCCAAGGGAATCGTGAGATATTCCAGGGTATCATGAGGTATCCCGGGAATGGTGAAATATTCCCAGGGAATGGTGAAATATTCCCAGGGAATGGTGAGAGATCCCGTCTATGGTGAAATATCCCAGGGAATCGTGAGATATCCCAGGGTATCGTGAGTTATCCCGGGTATGGTGAAATATCGCAGGGAATGGTGAAAATTCCCAGGAATCGTGAGGTATCCAGGGAATGGTGAAATATTCCCAGGTATTGTGAGATATCCTGAGTATCACGAGGTGTATCCCCAGGAATGGTGAGATATCCCCCGGTACAGTAAAGTATCCCGGGAATGGTGAGATAAAACTGGGAATGCTGAGATATCCCTGAGTCAAACCCCATCCTGGGAATCCTGAGATATCCCCAAGAGTCCTACTCCATCCCGGGGATCCTGCCCCATCCCCGGGTCAGCAGCTCTGCCTGCCTGTCCCCTGAGCCCTTCGCTGTCGCGACGCTGCCGCATTTCAGCAGAGATGCGTTTCTTACAAAACCACCCGGTTTTCCACAGCCAGCCCCCTCCCCACGGGAGCCAAGCCCCTCCTGGCCACCAAGTCCTGCCCTCTGCTTGCCCATCTGGAGCTCCCTCTCCGACCTCCCTGGGGCTGCTGCCTCTTCTTTTTGTCTCTTCCCACTCATTGCTTTCCCTGAAAAGTCATCCCAGCCTGTCCCTTGCCAGCCAGGAGCTCCAAACCACCGTGGGGACTCATGGCTTGCCTCCCGTGGCTCTGCAGCGGCTCGTGGGTCCCCTCTGTGGCCACCCCTGGGAGGTTTTGTCAGAGCTGGGTGTGCCCCAGGGGGTCAGGGTGCAGTTAACAAAATTATGGGGTTTTGGGGGTGCGAAGGTTGAGGTGGTTGCCATGAATCGCTGTGGGGTGCAGGGTCTGAGCGGGGACTCCTGGCTCTCTCTGAGGCAGGAACATCTCCTTGCAGCTCCGGGCACCATCTGGGCCAGCACTGGCTCACGTTGGAGGCCTCAGGTGGCTGAGAAGGTGTCAGGGCTGAAGGGTGGAAGGAATTCGTGCCCCAAGTCACCCAGCACAGCTCCTTCCTCCCCTGGAGCATGGCTCTGGCTCTGCAGCCCACACAGAAACCCCACGGTCCTTGGGGACTCCCCATCTCATTCCTGGCAGCCCAGAAGCACCAGGTCTGACCTCACCAATTCCACTTTTCAGAGCATTTGCATTCGTGGCCCATGGCCAAAACATGGTGGGGTTTTTTTTTTAATTTTCTCTGTGTAACCAGAGCTCATCCCTAAAGCAGCCAGTTAACCCTTCCAGTTCCCTGTCCTCCCAAAGCAGAGCTGGTTTTGGAGGGTTTACACGGATTTCTCCAGAGGGTGAGGCATGCTGAGTGTTGTGTTGCTGTTGGGGTGCACGTGGATGTGGAGGGGCAGCCCAAAACGTTCTCTGGCTGAGTCGTGGAGCAAAACCCTCACCACATCCCCATCCATCACCCACAGAACTGCGTGGCCGGAGGAAACTTCCATTTCCAAGTTGATCACGTTCAAATAAACGTAATTCCACGTAAAAGGCTGTGGGGGTGAGGAGCTGGAACACAGGCCCACAACCTGGGGCCCTTGTGCGGAATGAGGGCAAAAGTCTGGCCTTGTTTATTCTCATGTAAATTCAGAGTAAACCCGGGTGATTTTGTCATCCCGCGCTCTGACGCATTACTGTAAATCCTACTTTCGTAACTCTGCCATTATTTATGAGCATTACTGCAGTGCTGTGTGAGATCAGGGCCGAGTTGTGCCTGGTCACGTGGGTGTTTTAAGGACCACAGCTTGAAGGTTTTGAGTAGAGGAGACAAAGGCAATCGATCATCTTCATTTTACAAATAGGGGCGTAGGATTACATATCTGCTGGAGAGCTTGCAGGAAGCTGGTGTCTGGTCTGGACAGGAAACCGTTTTCCTGTCCTGAAAAACTTTTCGTAGTAGAGGGAAGAAAAAAAAAAGAAAGAAAATCCTGTTTGATGTTTGGGGTGAAAGGTTTTGAGGGCAGGAAAATGCGATCAGAAACTGCCCGGTGAGGGTTTCAGATTTGAGTCCCCGGTCTGCAGAGAGCAGAGGAGGGATGTGGCCTTGCAAATACCCACTGCAGGTCACAGCTTTGCCCTGGCTGAGGGGGTTTATGGCTCATCCTGTCCATCAGTGCAGGCAGATTCTCTGTCTGTGATCACTTGAACAGCATGGATTCATGCTCAGGACTTGGAGTTTTGTCTGCTGCATCATGTTCAGAGCATGGTAGAAAAGATAAATAAAAAAGGGTTTGGAGCTGGCCATCACCTGGCAGGACAAAAGCGGCTGGAGGAACCAGCAGGGCCCAGATGGGAGGGTTTATGTGTGCCCTGTATTGATGTTCTGTACAATTCAATTCCTGTACCTGTTTAATCACCTTATGCCTCAGAAGGGGCTCAATTGAGCACTGCCACCCCCTGCCCTGGCTCTGGCTGGCACTGGGTTCGGTTGAACATTGCCATCCCCAGTTCTGGCTGGCACTGGGCTTGGTTGAACATTGCCATCCCCAGTTCTGGCTGGCACTGGGCTTGGTTGAACATTGCCATCCCCAGTTCTGGCTGGCACTGGGCTTGGTTGAACATTGCCATCCCCAGTTCTGGCTGGCACTGGGCTCGATTGAGCACTGCCAATCCCTGCCCTGGTTCTGGCTGGCACTGGGCTCAGTTGAACATTGCCATCCCCTGCTCTGGTTCTGGCTGGCACTGGGCTCAGTTGAACATTGCCATCCCCTGCCCTGGCTCTGGCTGGCACTGGGCTCAGTTGAACATTTCCACCCCCTGCCCTGGCTCTGGCTGGCATTGCCCTTTGTCTTGGAGCTGCTGGGAAGGATTTCCCCCGTGGCTGTGCCAGCTTTTCCACCTGCAGGCTGCCAGCCTGTGCTACCTGCTCCTCAAGGGCTCGTGCCTCAGTGGGTTGGTGCATGCTGATATCTGTCGCTGGCATTCAAGGACTTCCTCCTCCTGGTTTATTTTGCCATATTATTTTCCTGTCTTGAGCTGGAGGGCTGAAGTCACAGAGGACAAATGCAAATCACTGCCTTTCTCCGAGGAGGTCACTTGTGCAGCGTTCATGTTGTCCCTGCCTCTCCTAATCCCACATCTCTGCACAACCCCATCTGACTTTTCCATCTCCATCTCCAGCACCTGCTCAAACCACATCAGGTAAAGGCAGCACCTCACTATCGAGCCAGGAGAGGAAAATGACTTTCTAATCTGCTGGAGAGCAGCGTTTCCTTCTCCAATCAGCCTCCTCCTCCCGTGCAGAACGCAGGAACGAGGAGGTCTGAGCCCGTGCATTGCAGAGGAACAGCCTTTGTTGTGTGTGGGTACTGCAAAATACTTGGGAGAGCTGAGCAGGTACCTTTCAGAGGGGAAAAATTAAAAAAAAAAAAATTTAAAATGGCAATTAATTAGACTAAATAAACATATATTAGTGTTCAAAATATGCACAGCCAAAATGAAAGTCACGTTCAGGTTCATTAAATCTGAAAAGACTTCACACGTTTTAAACCTGTAATCATATTCACAGATGCAGCACCCCCTCCCCAACCTGCCCCCCTCCCCCTCCCGCGGATTTCCCACCCTGGGGATAGCTATTGTAAAAAAAAAAAAATAAATAAAAAAAAAAAAAAAAAAAAGAGAAAAGGANGCTGCAGGGCAAGGGCAGGAAAATCAGCGTTTGCTTTGGCAGCAGCGGGCTGGGTTCAGGTGCTCGAGGAGGAGGAGGCACAAAATCTCAGCTCAGCTCTTCCTCCCCACCCTGCTCCGGGGTCTCTGGCTGAGCTCCCTCCCTGCTCCCAGGCTTCTCCCGCTCCCCTGGAGGGTGGGATGGTACCGGGGAGCTGAGCTGCGGAACATATGGAAACGTCATGCGTGTATATATAGAAGAGGAGCGAAAATGGATGCTCCTGGGTGCAATAAACACCAGCGTGTCTGCGGGGGGGGCAGAGAATTCCAGCTCCTTGGTGGATGTTTGTCAGGGGGGTTTCACGGCCCTAAATGCATACAATATCATTTATTTGAATTAAGAAGTCTGTGGAAGCTGGGAGTCATTCTTTATGGGGGAATTCTGCTTTATTCCGAAGCGGCACGGTCAGAAAGGAGGATGTGGTGACTGCGTGCCAGCAGATATTTGTAAGGAGACATTTTGAAAATCTGGAGGGAGCAGTGTGAACGTTTTCGAGATGTTTGGGGCTTGTTCTGGGGTACCTGGGTGGTTCAGTGCTTTCCTCTGGCTTTAGGTAAAATGAGATCAAAATTCAAATGTTTGTGGTACGCAAAATCTCACCAGCAGCTTTGGGCACTCATTTATTTATTTTAGTATATTTTTTTCTGATTTTTTTTCTTTTCTTTTAACAGAACTAGTATCTAGTGAAGGTTTCTCTCCTCCCCAGCATGTTTATGTGTTATTCAACAGGGTGCCAGCTCCCTGGGATCTCCTTTTTCAGGGAAGCAATCCCAAGGAATGGGATGCAGTTACTCAGGAAAGTAAGAAAGCTCAGCATTAGGTGCCTTGCACAGAAACCTGGATATCATATCAGGCTTTCCCTGCCTGGATATCTTGATCAGTTTAAGCTGATTAGAAAAGCTCCTCGGTTCATTCTTGGGCAAGCTGGAAAACGATCCCTGCTTTGTATAATGAAGTATGTTATCTATCCTGCCCTACAATAAATCCAGAGCGGGGCTGCGGGGGGATTGGCATCTGGTCTAAATTAGCATTGCTCCAGCGCCGTGGTGAAGCCCTGACAGTGCTCACAGGTGAGGATGTGGCCCATTTAGGGAACTCCCGTGGGGTTACAAAAGCAGCATTGAGGACCACAATTTGAGAGGAGGAAAGAAGCCAAGAAAGGAACAGGACAGCTTGCAGGGAATCTTAAATGACATTAATTGAAATCTTATCGCTTCCTTCATCTTAAGGTGAACCCGGGGCACAATAAAGAGCAATTATCTGCCATCTTCCTTCATCTGTCCCAAGTGCAAGGAGGGGAAGAGTGTATCCATCACTCTTGCTGCTCTACCTTTTTTTTTTTCCCAGAGACAATCCGATATATTTACAGACCTGTCACCCCTTCCAACCCCTCCTTTCACGGGAGAGCTGAACAAAAGCAGGTGAAAGCAATGGAGCTTGGAAAAGAGAGGGGATCTGGAAACTGGAACTGAGTGAAAATGGCTTCTCTGAGAAGCCACTGAAGGGACTGGAGTCACCACGTGCCAGGGGAATGGGCTCTACCGGTCTGGCTGGAGGGTTGTGAGGTGGCAATAAATAGAGCTGAGCAGAGGGCTGCTGCTCTGAAACCTGCAGCAACACTTGCTGGCAGCTGAGAGAGACAGGGAATTGTTAACAGGTCGTGGAAATCGGTGCAGCACCCAGCATGGGCAGCTTTTCCCCCGGGTGCCCTCACGAGGTGAGATGGAGCCCATGGTCCCGTTTAAAGCATTAGCAGGGCTGGCAGCAATCCCTCAGCTCTTCAGGAGAGTCCCAGAAGCTGGGTTTCATCTCGGTAGAGCAGGAGGGAGATGGTTTATGCCCTGTCCTGTCACGTTTTCTATCTGTTCTGCAAACACAGCGAGCACAGCAGTCCTGGGGCTGCTTACTCTGCACAACCAACCCAGACTTTTGTTCAGGCAGCAGGGAGGGGATTTGCTCAAACCACAAGAGGAAAATGTGACCGAAACCTTTGAGATGTCTGAGCTGGTGGCAAAGGGGAGCGTGAGGAGCTGGTCCTGCCCAGGAGTTTCTCTGGGGCTCTGTGAGGGGTTGTGCCCCGCTCTCCCCAGCGGGTTTGAGAGGAGCAGCAAGGGCCAGTGACACCCGAAACACCGAGGGCAGCCCGTGGCAGGGAGCCAGGCTGTGACAGGGGCAGGTTCCAGGCAGCTGGGTTTGGGCTGTGTGTACAGAAACTCCAAGGCCGTGTTGCTCTCTGACAGCAAATCGATGCCGCCGTAAACACGAGAACAAAGGAGCTCGCGAGGAGAGGGGGAAGGAACACGGGAAAGGGAGAGATGGAGAACTGCCCGCAAGCCAGAGCTGGAACAATGTTGGGAAAAGCTCAATGACTTCAGCACCTATTCATTCCCTGGCCAGAGCCGGTGGCTCGCCCGTTCCCAAGGCTGGTGAGGAAGCGGTGGCCTCGAGCGGCCGAGGTGTGAGGGGCTGACCCGGCTGCTCCCGTCCCCTGCCAGGGCTCAGCAGCCGCTCAGTCCCGCAGGCCAGGGGCTGGCCGAGGCAGACACTGTACATGTGCAGCTGGTTAGGGCCGCCCCTCCCCTGTGCAGCCTTGTGTCTCATGATGGATATCACTGGCAGGGCGCGCTCCCATTCATTTGTCCCGCGGCTTCGGCACTGCGAGCGGTTTCCATGCGGATCCCGCAGGAGAGAATACCGTGGAAAAATGGGGCTTCGGGAGCCAAGATGCTGGGGTGTTCTTCTTCCCAGCTCTGCGGCACAGCAGACGCTCCGGGGCCCGGCAGGTCTCCCTTGGGGATGGGGTCTGGCTCCGGAGCGATGCTGGGGTCACGTCGGTCCACGGGTTTGGGGTTTAACCCCTTGCAGGCTGGTGAGGGGGTAATTAAGGCAGAATCACAGAATTAGCCGGGCCCTGTGCCGATCCACATGGCAGGAACGCGGTTTTCCACCAGATCTGAGGCAGTGGGAGCGCAGTCAGACGCTCTGCAGGTACAACATGTCACTGGAAGGCTCAGCCCTGCATGAAAGCGGGTTTTCTTGTTTGGTTGGGGTTTTAAGCTCAGCTATTTTCTCTGGCTGTCGTTGGGAAGGCCACATGGAAAAGCTTTAAGGAGCCATCCAGGATGGGGGAGAGGGAAATTTGGAGCGCACAACTCAGCCCCTGAGCCTGCCCATCTGTAAAGAATCAGCATAACAGCGCTTAATGTACTTCCCCAACATGGCAGTTGTGGGCCTTAATTAAACTGTGCAGAGTGCTCGGAGATCCTCAGATTAAAGGCTCTGTGTACAGTGAATTACAAAAGCAAACAACATGAAATTTTCCATGTGTTGTGCTAGAGCTGTCTTCGTTTACCAGAAACAAATCATTTAATGCACCTCTTACATGGAGCTTGTTTATATGGGATGCGCCTGTTATTCCAGTAGGAGGGAAATCTGGTCGTTTTGATTGTTGTCTCTCAATGCTTCATCCAAAAAAGGCGTAAAATTTGAATATGAGGATAAAATAATACGGTAATAAAATGGGGTTTTTAACTGTATACGTGTAGCTAGCTCTGGGAAACGCTGTCAGTTTTAACAGGCCTGAAGGATGGCGGGGGGTAAATTTAATATAGTATAAAAATAAAGGTAATCCCAGCAAAAGACAAGCGTGGAGCAGTCGCTGGAGTCACCACAGGCAGAGACAGAACATGTTTTGTGTCCAACAATAGCAGCGTACGTGACTTGAAATGCTCTTTCCTTATAAAACAAAATACCCACTGGTTTGGCTTATTAGTGCTAATCTTCAAAGGGAGCAGCAGCGCTGAGGTTCCTGCTTCAATTCAGGAGTTCAGCCCCGCTCTGGCAGCGCTGCCTTGACAAAGTGCCATTGTTGCCCACGGCCGGGGCCGTGTGTGTGAGGTTTAACCTTCTGCATTTCCCCTTTTCTGCTGCGCGAGGAGCGCCCAGAGCAGCGCAGAAAAAAAATCTCTCTGATGTGTGGTTTGCACGTGAAAACGCTGCATTTGAACTTGCACTGACTCTGCCCAGAGTGGATCGGGTTAAATGGACTATTACAATGGCGGGAGCTCATCTGGAACTAATAATTTTTGAGGCCACCAAAAGTAAAAAGTAAAAAAAAAAAAGGTGGGGGGAGGAGGAGGAGGGATCCTTGCGAGTTTGGTGGCCAGTGACTAAAGCTTCTGCTGCCATCTACTGCACGCGGGTGGCAGCAGGGCCAGCTGGGAACGGCTCGCCTTGGACCGAACCAAAAAACCGGGTTAAAAGTGAATTATTGGTTCTGCAGCTCAGCTCTGCCCTCCCATCAGCGCGAGTGGGGTCTGGCCTGGGGGGTTTAGGAGCAGTGCAGAGATCTGGGGGGGCTGTGCAGGGGGAGAGGGGCACGGGGCGTTAATCGCTGCAGGTTTTGGGCTGTGGCCTTTGGCATGGTCACTACCATGGCTTTGTCACCCCTTGGCATTGTCACCCCATGATTTTGTCACCTCAAGGCATTGCAGCCCCTTGGCTTTGTCACCCCATGACTTTGTCACCTCTTGGCACTGTCACCCTTTGGGATTGTTACCCCATGACTTTGTCACCCCAAAGCATTGCAGCACCTTGGCTTTGTCGCCCCATGACTTTGCCTGTTGGGATCGTCACCCCATGGCTTTGTCACCCCAAGGCATTGTTGCCCCATGGCTTTGTCACCCCAAGGCATTGTTGCCCCATGGCACTGTCACCTCTTGGCTTTGTTGCCACATGGTGTTGTCGCCCCTTGGCTTCATCACCCCATGACTTTGTCACCTCTTGGCACTGTCACCTCTTGGCTTTGTCGTCCCATGGCATCGCCACCCCATGGCACCGTCACGCCTTGACTTTGTCACCCCAAGGCACTGTCACCTCTTGGCTTTGTCGCCCCATGACTTTGTCACCCCTTTACTTTGTCACCCCTTTACTTTGTCACCCCATGGCACTGTCACCCCTCTCCTAGGATTCTCCACCTCCACTGCACAAGGTTTTGGCTCCGTTCCCGGGGGTTTGGGAGGGGCATGAACCGAACCCCCTGACCCGGGGCGGGCTCAGCACACATCACCCCGGTGCAGGACGGGTGCAGGGTGAGCCGCATCTGTTTTGTCTCAGCCCGGAGCAGCGGGCCCAGCCCGGCCCCACCCGCTGGAAGCGGCTCAAGCATTACCGTGCTTGGCCAGACAATAAAAGCTATTTATTTGTGATGGCTGGGCCCTTAGCAGGTCACTGGCACGGCCTCCGAGGGCGGTGCGTTCGGATCCCTCTCTGGATTTTCCCTCTTCCCATCTCTCCAGGCTGCCTTCTATTCTTTGTGCCCACTCTCCCGGGAGATCTGGGCTGGGAACAAGCAGCTCGCCATCCCTGTGGCTCTTGCTTGCGAGGTTAAATAAGTTTAGGAGGGAAAAGTACATTTGGAAGCGGTGTTGAGGCAGAAGAACGAGCCAAGCTCGCTATTGTCCTCCCCAGCTCTGAGTCTGCCGCGGTGATTTGCAGGGCCCAGAGACGGGCTGGCTGTGGCTCACACGGCGAGCTGGTCCCGTCACGGAGCACTCCACTGGATCTGGCCTCCAGGCTTCTGCTCCTGGCTGTGCGAGGGATCCCGGGAAAGCCTGGCTGTGAGGCGACACGGGATAACCCCAGAGAGGGAGCGGGGAGGGCGCTGGGAGAGGAGCTGCTCCCCGCTGGAGCTGGGTGCTCACCAAGGGCAGATCTCCGGCCAGGGCTCCTCTCCAGCCCGCAGGGTGTGTGTGCTTCAGGAGCTGCCTGGCTGCAGGGGGGATGTTCTCACCCACATCTGCGATTCGTTTCACGTCGGCTGTGGTGTCCCAAGGCTCAGTGTGAGCAGTCGCCGCTGAGTTCCCCGTTATAGCAAAGAGAGTCTGGCCTATTTTGGGATGAGGGAAGCGCTCTCTGAACTGCTGTGCCTCCTCCCTGGCTGCACACGAGGCCTGGAGTGACCCCCTCAGCTTGGGCAGGGATGAATCCTGCCTGATGTTGCACAGAGCCCAGGCCAGGAGCAGCCTCCAGCCTCTTCTCCATCTTCTCGTTGCCCTTTGGGATCTCTCTCAGGCTTGCGGAGATACAAAATGCACAGGCAGCCGTTCTCCCAGTGCACAAAGTGATTGAAATGGCTCCCTCAAGCCCCAAACTTCCATTCAGGTTCCAAATTCCTCCTTGTAAGCATCTGCTTCCCTCCACTGGCTACAGAAAGATCCAGGGAAAATAAAAGTATTCTCTTTTGGCCAGGCCAGTCTGGAGATGAAAGCCTTGGTGACGTGAATGTCACTTCTTGTCCACCTCTGCCCCAGGTCCTCCCCTCTAAAACATTCCCCTCCTGTACAGCCAGTGTTAGGTTGTAGCTCCAGGATGAATTTAATGACCTCCTGAGTGTCTTTTCTTTTTTTCCCAAACTGCTGTCCAGTTCCTTTTTTATGACCCTCCATCACCTTGGAATGTTTTTCCAGCACAACCCCACACAGGTGCTCTGAAAAACAAGAGGTCAGGTCTGCTCCCTGAATCGATCCCAGGTCTGCAGAGCCAGGGGAGAGCAAATCTTCCGGGCATGATGTCAGCCCAGCTCTGAGAGTTTGAGGTTGTGAGCTTCTGGATGGCTGTAATTTACAGGAAAGAAATAAACCTCACATCCTGGAAGATGCCATTTTTCTTGCATCCCACACTTGGCAGGTTGGGAGGTTTGTGGTGGGAGCCAAGACGTTGATGGTTAGCATGAATCTTTCCTTCCCACAGACCTTCTCTTCCTTCCTTCCTTCGCCTGTGCTATCTGGGAGCTCTTGGCTCCTCCACCCCAAAATCCAGCTTGAGTTCTGCTGTGAAACATCCTCGGTTGTTTCATCTTTCCAGCTGAGAAAGGCTAAACACAATCGTTCAGGAGTCTGGCACAAGGCACTGGGAGTGCTTGCTCAAAGGAGGAGCAGTGAGCCAGAACTTCAGCTGCTCTCTCTCAACATCAGAGCCCAGCGATTCTTTGAAAAGCTTAACCCCTGGTGGGAAGGGATTTTTTGTTGTATTTCCACCTGGTTTCCTCACTCCTGTGGGCAGGATCCACATCTTCCCCTCCCCGTGGCTGCAGAAAGCAGCCCCTGATGTTATTTGGGGGAAAAGGGGAATTTTCAGAGTGGAGAGAGCCTGGATCTAGCTTTTGGGTGTGTTTGTGCCTTGTGCTGCATCCAAAACTCCTCCAGGAACTGCAATCTTCCTCTTGGATGGGTTCTCATCATAGTGGGAAAAAATGTTATAACTTGCTGTGGTGCAGGAAGGGATTGTCAGCCCCTGGCTTTGTCACAAATGGCATTGTCACCCCACGGCTCAGGGTGGAAACCTGCAGGTTTTGCTAGGAGAGGGGGCAAATTTTATTCCATCAAAGTTTTCTGTGACAGATCTGAGGCTTCAGAGTCACGTCCAGCAGAAAGGAGGTGCCTGGGAATGAGGTGGAACTCCTTGAACCTCCCGGGGGGAACAAAAAACAGCAGCAGTAGGAAAAAAAAAAAAATCAGCTCCGTTCACGATGGAGGGAGTGAGGGGGAGGAAGGAATGTTTGTTAACGTTGCCTTAAGCTAAATGTTAATGAAGAGCAACACTTAAGATGCTCGCACGCCTCAATTATGTCCACCAAGATCACATGTTGCCTTTCCAATTATCCGGGCTGGGAAATGAGGGATGTGTGAGGAGGCTGCTGCTGCTCGTGTCCTTCCCTGCTGGATTTCGGCTGCTCGGGTGCCGGCTGTACCTGCACACAGCCCGGGCAGGGGCGGCTTTGTTGTGGAAATGGGTTTTTAGCACGGAAAGAACGCTTGAGATGTGCTGTGCAGATGTGGAGGTGAAGCTCAGACAGGCTGGAAATGATATTTGGTGTCTGGGGGTGTTGGTGACCTTGAGGGAAGGGACAGGCCGACGTGACTGCGTTAGGAACGAGGATGGCAGCTCTCAGGATCACAAAGCTCCGTGTTCCTGATTCTCATCGCCCTTGTCCTGTCCCGGCTGTTTGATCAGGATGGGAACGGCTTCAAACTGACCCAGGGCAGGGTTAGATTGGATATCAGGGAGAAATTCCTCCCGGGGAGGGTGGGCAGGCCCTGCACAGAGTGCCCAGAGCAGCTGGGGCTGCCCCTGAATCCCTGGAAGCGTCCAAGGCCAGGTTGGATGGAATTTGGAGCAACCTGGGACAGTGGAAAGTGTCCCTGCCTATTGCAAGGGGTAGAAATTAAATGATCTTTAATGTCCTTTCCAACCCAAACCATTCAGGGATTCTATAATGCTGTTAGGTCTTGTAAAACAAAAATATGTTCAGAAAAAAAAAACTCTCCTTTTTCCTGCACTAGACACACAGATGCTGGATAACGATTTCAGAAAGCAGACACTGTTTTGTTCACCCAATCCGTTTTTATTATTATCATTAAGTGGGGAAAGAAAAGTGGACAGACAAAAATTCCTTCAAAATTGTGCAATAATATATAGCAGAAATCAGTGGGGGAAAAAAAGAAAAACAACAAACAAACAAATAAAAGACACACAGTAGCAATTCAAATAGTAGAACATTAAACTTCACTTAAAGAACCTGATTAAAAGGTGACACTACCTCTATTAGAGGCTGGCTGCTTGTGGACTGATGCAGGTTTGGAAGGATTAATTATAATGTTGCAGCTATTTCTAGGAACAAAGATGCTCTTGGGGTCCAAGAGTAGCTGAGTTATTGCATCATTTCCCTTCTCAAGTCCATTTGAAGCAGGCTTGAAAGCTGTTTCAGAAAAGGTTCTTTTTTTTGTTTTTTGCTGAAAAAAAATGACACTTTTCCATCAGCGAGCAGGTGAAGTTTGGCATTAAGTACACTCTGCTTGCAAGCATGGAGCTGCTCGCTCTGAGCTCTGCTCTGCCAGGAATCCAAACTCTGCTCAGGGAGAGTTTCCTTGGCTCAGCTGGGGGTTCCCTGGTGGATAATGTGAGGTTTTTGGTGACTCTGGACACAGGAGGAGTGAAACCTCGTGGTGACCACCAAGGTGACCATGAGACACAAAGCTCCAGTGACCAGGAGGCCACAAGATGTGGATGCTGGCACCAGCTCTGCCTCCCTGCTCTCCCCTCCCTTCCCCGCTGGCTCTGAGCTCCCAAACATCTCCATAACTGTGATGCCTTAAGTTTTAGCTTTTTTATTTTTTAGACTCTGTGCTGTTTTAATCTGCAGTTCTGGGGTTCATATTCAGGGTTGGTGAGCTCTCTTCACAGAGTAGGGAGACAAAACAATTCCTTTCCAGCTGGGGACCAAGGACAAATTTTAGGCCCAGGAGTGTGAAAAACAGTGAAAAAGGGAGAAGGAACAAAGAGGATAAGCTTCATAACCTGAAGCTGTAATTGGACAATTAACTCCAATCTGCTGAGGAACCAGAGTTTATAAAAGTGTGAGGCCTCATGACCGGCGGCCATTTTGGGCCCATTGCTGGGGTGCAGCCCCAAGGGGTTCCTGCTCTGCCCAAGCTGGATCCTTTCAATAAATCCCCTTTTATTCTTTTACTCTGCCCAGACTCTGTTTCCTGGTCAGCCTTTCCAGGCAACAACTGGATCTGTGTCCAAGGAAAAGAGGCTTTTCTGGGGCTGCCTCTCTCCTCACGCTGTGCCCAGGTGGGAGCACCGGGAACAAGTCAGGGTGGGGTGAGCTGGGCTGTGAACTCACAGCATGAAATATCTGCAGCCAGAGCTTTCCACCCCATATTTCAACCCTCTCTGAAATCCTCTTGCAGCTTTCCTGGGGCACAGGCCCTCAGCTAAACCCCAGAGGGGCTGGAAGCTCCTGCTCTCCTGGGTTCAGGGAGCTTTTACAGGGTTGGGAACTCAAGCTGGGGTTTATTCACACTGAAAAGAGCCTTTTTTTTGACTTTTAATAGATCCCCAGTCTCAGAAATGGTACCTCCTTGTCCTTTCCTTTGTAAAAACCAAACCCCCAACACAAAAAAAGAAAACCTCACAAAAAGCCTGAGCCAAAAAAAGCCTCATGGTCCAAAATCTCGACAGATTTTTGTGCTCAATCTTAGTCTTTTGTTCAAATGGACTTGAGAGTACCCATGGGCATCTGAAATGGGTGCAAACACCAATTAACTGGTGGAAGTTCCTCCTACCCAGGGTATTTTCCATACCCTTTTTTTGCTTTCCACGTGGATCCAAACATTTTACTGGGTTCCTATGAGGCAAACCCAAATCACCTCCCGAAACTGAGGGTAGCAAGTCATGTCACATCACATAAGGCTACTGAAACGAAACCAGAACGAAATATACATCCACATCCACGTACCATATTTACAGCAGAACCCTCCCACCCCCTGAATGTCTCCGTGAACAAGATTCCGTGCTTCAAAAGTTCATAAAAATATACAATTTACCCCAGAACTGCATCGATTACTCCCCACCTGGAGCCCAGACTTCTCTATCTGTAAATATAAAATACACTAGCCCTGTGAAAGTTGCTTTGCTGAGAGCACAGTGGTGATTTTTGCAGTGAAGGGGAGGGCTGGGAGGGTTTGGGGACAGCTCTGAGCTGTCCCCACAAGGGCTTTGCAGTGTCCCCAAACCCCTGGGCACGCAGGGGTGACTCCACAGAGAGCTCTGCTCTGCCCACGCTGTGTTTGGGAGTTCGGTTTTACCAAGAGTGCTGGGTTTTGGGTACAAAATGCTTTGCTCTGCACGAGTGTCCCCAAGCCAGGAGCCTGTCAGAGTGGCCAGGAGTGACCTGTCCCCCAGGGGATGCTTGGAAATCTCCAGCCAAGGGATTTCTGCAGGGTGGGAAGTGGTTACAAGGGTCCCCCTTGGCATCTGGCTGGACAGAGATGGGCTAGACTCTAAATTCTGCTCATTTTACTGCAGCAGGGTTTACCCTGGAGGAGTTAAATATCAGAATTAACCCCTCCTAACCCTCACCAGAGAGGCACCAGGTTTTGGGATGCTACATTGTAATTTTCATTACCTGTGCTAAAAAATTTTACTTTATAAAGAAGGGGTTGAGTACTCTTTATCTCTGCTTTTAGGCTTCCTCTCCTGCATAAAATCTTTGGGTTTATGTTTTTGAGGCTGGTTTAGCCTCTGGGTCAGAGTCTGGTCTCTCTGTGTAGCTGTAACTCCAGGCAAACTGAGCTGTGTGTACTGGGCTGATTTCACTCCAAATTTCAACTCCTGAACAGCACCTGATCCACTGGCAAGTTAAAAATATTGCAACTCTGCGAGCTTGCTGCTTCTTATAAAAATCTGATTCTAGATTGGTCCCGGCTTTGGGGAGAGGAGGAAAAAATCTGTCACTAGGAATGCTAACACCAGTAATTGAAAATAGAGTCAGTATTTCTCTAGAGTATGAAACCATCCAGACTTCAACTTTTTTTTTTTTAAATATACCTTTTTCTATTGTGAAATTAAACGGATCACTCGCGTATCAAAACATAGTTGGCCTCTCTCGTTTCATCTGTAGGAAGACTGCAATTATAACTTAATTTACACAGCAAAAATACCTTTGTTTTTCACAAAAACAATGTGACAAGACAGTGTGCTGTATTTCCTGGGGAGAAGTTTTGCATATATCAAGCACGGCCAGGGGAGAGCCCTGAACATCCTCTCCTGTCGTGCTCCTGGCTTGGCAGGTAGCGGTGAGGTTCATTTATTTTATTTTTTTTTGGTGAAATTCACATTTTTGCTGTCACAAAATCAAAGCTCCAAACAGTGGCGAGCAGACTTTTTATATTTTTTTTGCATTTGGCTCTGCAGCCAGTATTGTGTCTGCTGGGAATGTGAGATGAGAAAATAACATGTATGTGTGCGTGTATATTTATATGATTTCTAAAGTTGTAGGTAAAATACAGCTGCTTTTAGGAAATTGCATCAAATCCCTGCTGTGGGCCAAATTAATTTAAATTTTCAGTAATTATTGCTCTGTGTGAGTGTGGAAAATCTGGGTTTGCACACACTGGAGGCTCCCCCTTCCGTCCCACCACCGTGCTGGCATCTGAGGGAAGCTCCACGGAGAAGGAGTATCCTAAAAATATCTGAAAAATTAATTTTAAGGTGCAAGTGGCATTTTTTAAATTTTTTTTTCAGTGATGTAGTGGTAGTGAGCTCCAGATTAATTAATCCCCATGTGATGGGCAGGGGCAGCAGCAGGAGGGGTCTGGGCAGCACATTTTGGTGCGGGGATATTTTTGACTTCCCGCAGCAGCAAGAAGTTAAAACTCACCCCTAAAAAAAAAAACCAAAAAAGTGCTGCTGTACCTTAAGATTGCTGAGAGATTGGGGCTTTAAAAGGGAGAAAAACTGTGTGAAAATGAGGGGTTTTATTATCATGGCAAGGACAATGATGGGGATGCCAAGATACGACTGCCTTGCAAGATAAAGTGGCACATGTTCTACACAAGAATGTGTACAATGTCTGACAACTCTGGAAATCTGTTCCGCAGCAGATTTCCCAATAAATTAACACAACAAAAATACTTTCATATAAAACAAAGTCCAAAGGATTTTTTTTTTTTTTTGTCCTAAAGTAAAAGCAAAACCTTCAGGGACTATATTATCTCTCTCTCTCTACATATATAATCTCCTGAATTTTTTTTTTTAAATAAATTTATTCTTGTCTTAGAAAAATAAAACGAGTAGCCAATTTAGTCAACGGAAAATATCTCACAGACTTAAAAGCATGCCCAGCAAGCATAGCCTTGTAAGACTAAATTAATGTTAAATCAAAGCAATTTGTTACTCAACCAACCTAGTCTGCAATTCACAGTTGATTACTACAAAGTGTATTCTTAAAATTATTCTTCTTTTTTTCTTTTTTTTTTTTTTTGGCCCATATAAAAATAACGTATTGCAACTCAAAGTGCATTTTTAAAATAAACAATCAACTATTTTTATCAAATAAAATATTTACACCATTTGGTTTTGTACAGTCAGGCGATGACCATGGGGACGTCATCTGAAAATCCAGTTATCATTGGGGCTTCATCATCCTCATCCCCTGGAAAATAAACCCAAAACAGAGCTGTTAGGGGGCCCTCAGCATGTCACACCCTGGTTTAATTTGATAAAAATATTGCTTGGGAAAAGTTTTGGTGGCTGGACTTGATGTTCTTGAAGGTCTTTTCCAAGTTTAACAACCCCGTAATTCTGTGATTCGTGCTCTGAGATCAAATCCATAGAGATTGTGATGTCAGAGTGGCCCAAACCATGATAAAATAACTAATTCTTGCCCTGATTTCACATCCTCATTGTGTTTTGAAGTGATTTGCATTGCAAGGAGGGGTTTAATTTGATAAGAATATTGGTTGGGAAAAGTTTTGGTAGTTGGATTTGATGGTCTTAAAGGTCTGTGCGACCTTAACTATTCCATGATTTTCTGATTTGTACTCTGAGATCAAATCCTTAGAGATTATGATGCCAAAGTGGCCCAAACCATGATAAAATAACTAATTCTTGCCCTGATTTCACATCTTTAATGTCTTTTGAAGTGATTTGCATTGGAAGGAGAGGTTTACTGTGATGAAAATGTTTGCTTGGGAAAACTTTTGGCAGTTGGACTTGATGGTCTTGAATGTCTTTTCCAAGTTTAACAACGCTATAATTCCATGATTTGCACTCTCAGACCAAACCCCTAGAGATTGTGATACCAGAGTGGCCCAAACCGTGATAAAGAATGAATTCTTGCCCTGATGTCACATCCCCAGAGCTGTCCCCAAATGCCACCACGTACCCAGATCATCCCCTGAGGAGAAGATGGCCGAGCCCAGGCGGGAGCTGTAGTGGCTGTTGGCGAAGGCGGTGAAGCTGTTCTGGAGCCTCCTGTGCCTCATGTAGAGCACCACAAACCCGATGGCCAGGGCCACCAGCAGCAGGAACAGCACGGGCACCACGATGGCAGCCACGTCTGTGCCTCGGCCAGCCTTGGTGGCAGAGGAGTCTGTACCTGGGGAGGGAGGGAGGGACACAAATGCTGCTTGTGCCAGCAGAAAAGTGATAAATTCTGGAATGACACAAGTGCTGTTTGTACCAACAGAAAGGGGATAAAGTTTTGGGATGACACAAGTGCTGCTTGTGCCAGCAAAAAAGTGATAAAGTCCTGGAATGGCTGCCCAGGGAGGTGCTGGAGTCACCGTCCCTGGATGTGTTTAAAAAAAGCCTGGATGTGGCACTGGGTGCCAGGGTTGAATTGAGAAGTTGAGCACAGGTTGGACTCGATGATCTTGAAGGTCTCTTTCAAGAATATTGGTTGGGAAAGTTTTGGTGGTTGGACTTGATGGTCTTGAAGGTCTTTTTCAGGTTTAATGACTCCATAACTCCATGATTTGTACTCTTAGACCAAATCCATAGAGATTGTGATGCCAAAGTGGCCCAAACTGTGATAAAACAATTAATTCTTGCTCTGATTTCACATCCTTAGTGTGTTTTTAAGTGATTTGCATCAGAAGGTGAGGTTTAATTTGATAAAAATGTTTGGTGGGAGAAACTTTCGGCAGTTGGGCTTGATGATCTTGAAGATCTTTTCCAAATTTAGTGACTCTGTGATTCTGTGATTTGCACTCTTAGACCAAACCCACAGAGACTGTGATGCCAGAGGGACCCAAACCATGATAAAAGAATGAATTCTTGCCCTGAATATTGGTTGGGAAAATTCTGGCAGTTGGCCTTGATGGTCTTGAAGGTCTTTTCCAGGTTTAATGACTCCATAACTCCATGATTTGCACTCTTAGACCAAACCCATAGAGTTTGTGATGCCAGAGTGGCCCAAACCGTGATAAAAGAATGAACGGTGATTCTGTGAACAACACATCCCTAAAGAATTCATGAGGCTTCCCTGAGTGTTTTTGAGGAGGATGAGGAGGAAATAGGGACTCACCTGTTCCCAGCTCGTCGTAGAGAAGCGTGGCTGGCTCCCCACACATCTGCCCCCCGACCAGGCAGCGGGCCTGCACGGTGAACGAGTAGTTGTGGCCTATCTTCAGGTTGGACACCTTGAAGAAGTTCTCTGTGGTGTTGCCCAGGTAGGCTGTGATGTTCATCAAGCTGTCAAACATGTGGATCTCGTAGCCCTGAGGGAAACACCAACCCTGAGTCACTCAGATGCCCAGAAGGGCTTTGAAACTTGGTTTTCCTCCTGGATCTGGCTTTGGGGAGCTCTGCTGGGCTGTCAGCTGGGAGGGAGCAGTGTGGAGCCTCCTCCAGGAAGCCCTGCTGGTGTGCACTGAGCCTGGCCAGCTCAGGGAGGAGAGATTTCTCTTCTCCCAAGTGACAGGATCAGAGGGGGAGGCTCAGGCTGGACATCAGGGAGGATTTCTTCAATAAAAGGGTTGTCAAACATTGGGAGGGGCTGCCCAGGCAGGTTTGGAGTCCCCATCCCTGGGAGTATTCAAGGAACAACTGGAGGTGGCACTCAGAGCTCTGTGCTGGGGATCAAGCACAGTTTGAGCCCAATCTTAGAGGTCTTTTCCAGCCTAAATGACTCTGGTTTGGTTTGTCTGCTCCACTCTGTCCTTAGCACCTAGCCCAGACCACCCCAGGAGGATGAAAGCTTTTTTGGTGCAGTTTTCCACCTGCCCTTGCTCTGACAGACAGCATTTCAGAGATTTTCTATCCAAGTCTGAATAATGACAACTTCCAGACTTGCTGGCGTGGCAGGGCAGTGTCCTACTCCCAGTCCTTTCACACGTGGGACAATTCTCCTTTTCTAGCAGGGTAATTATGTTCCTAAAAGGTGACTGATTGCATCTATCAGCCTCAGAGCCTCAGCCATGACACGAATTTTAGTGAGCTCTTCTAGAGGGCTCACCAAGGACAGCGTGGATTTCAGAGCCTTGCGCTGACTCTGCCCCAGGATTTTCTGCAGGACAGCAGGCACAGCAAAACTCACCCGGCTTTCATTGAAATTGCTTTCCTTCAACGCCAAACTCTTCCAGAAAAGCAGAATATGGTCGTTTTCAGTGATGATTTTTAAGGCATCTGGTGCAGACAGGGGCACTGCAAATGGGAAAAAATGGCAGCAGGTGAGGTTGTGGCACTGGTAGCACTTTCCTCTTCCAGGAATGGAGTCAATTCTGAACCTTAGTGGGGTTTTTTTTAGGGATCAGCAGAATACAATGCTTGGAAAAGGGATGTGCTGGAGGAGAGGATGGTGGGGAATTTTTGAGTGGCTGTAATGGTACTTGATGATGTGTACACAGCCAAGCTGGTGTCTTTCCCATCTCCATTTATCAGGAAAAAAAACACTGGATATAATTTGAGAAGCTTCCTCTCCACTGCTGTTGTTTGGGGGTGTCATCAACTCCCCTGGGAGGTCTCCCAAAATTGGGCTCTGGCTGTGGGAGAGGAGCAGGAGGTGCAGGAACATTTCTGTGTGTCCCTCACCTGTGTTGATCTTCATGCTGGATTCCTTGCTCATGTTTCCCAGCTGGACAATCACGTGGTATTTCCCTCCTGGCTCCAGCTTCTTTATGGTGTACTCCACTGTGCTGTTCCGGCTTTTCACTTTGTAGATTTTATCTGTTTTCCTCACCAGATCTTTAACTGCCACGGCGTAGAGCTGGAGGGGGAGGAAATGGATGGGGAAAAAAAAAATAATCTCGTTTTCCTGCAGAATTTCAGCTAAACAGCGGTAGGACATTAGACAGGGAGGGGGAAATTTGCTTTAAACCAAGGCTGAGCTTTACAGAAAGCCTGGGAAGCAAAATTCCAAGCCTCTCTCTGGGTCTCTGCCCAAAATCAGCATTTACTGATACAGAAAATGCAGCTAGTGGAACAGATGAGAGCAGGAGGAAAAACTCAGGTTGTATTTCTTGGTGAATGACAAGGATGCAACACAAACCCCTGCCCTGTCAGAGTTTCCAGCTCGGCTGGGAAGGTTTATTCCTCCAAAGCTTTGCTGTTAAAGTCTCTGGAGCAGAATGGGAGGGGAAAGCTTGCTGAGAAAATGACTGGCCTTCAATGGAGCGAGACCTGAGTGCATTCCAGTGTGGCAGAGAACAGAACCGGGCTTTGTTGGGGCAGGAGGCAGTGCCCCAGCCCAGCCTTGCGCTCCTGGGCAGAGCCAAAGCCCAGGAAGGTGTATTGGCACATCCCCAGGGCTGTTTTTAGCCACAGAAATCCCAGACCTGGCTCTTTTTAGATGCTACAGTCCCGAGCTAACGGACAAAACGATGTCGGAGGTGTCAGCACCTTGACCGTGATTTTGTGCGGAGCACAGACCCCATCTCGGGCTGTGTGCAGCAGAAGAAAGGCAGGGCTGTGTGTGTGTGTGTGTGAGGCAGGTTTGGTGTGCACAGGGCCAGGAGGAGGCTCTGTCAGGGGTTACCATGTCCTGGTCGGGCGAGTCGTAGGGCGACTCCCACTTGATGACGGCGAAGGTCTTGGCGGTGTGCACGGCGTGCAGGTGCCGCGGCGGCAGCCGGTTATCGGGGATCATCTTCACCACCACGTAGTCAGAGGGGGGCCCTTGGTAGGGAGACATCACCCGCACCTGGGAGGGAGGCACAGGGGTCAGGGCGGCGTGCCCGGGGAGCCACGGGGCAGCAGGGAGGGGAGGAGGAGCGCGGCCCACCAGGAACAGGTACTGCTCGTCACGCTGCACCAGCACCGTCATGTTGTGGGCGCTGGTGGTGCTGTTGTGGGGGCTCCTGTACAGCTCCAGGAAGGACGTGGCGTAGAAGATGCCGTAGACCTGAGGAGGGAGAGCACGCAGGGCTGCAGGGTTTGGTGCTGACTGGCATTTTTAGGGGCAGGAAGCAAAGAGCCTTTTCCCTCTGGACCCGTTTTCCTGCCTTTCCCTGGCTTGCCCAAACTGCTCGCTCGCCAGTCCCAGCCCAAAAGCCCTGAGCTCAGCTCAGGTAACAGCAGCTGATTCAAAGGCTGCTGGGGCATTGTGCTGTGTTTAAGCCACTTCTCACTGCAACAAGCAGACAAGAACCCTTTATTCATTTCTATTTAAAAGGCAGCAGGTTCTTTCCCTCATCATCCCCAACATTTTCAATCCTTGGAATTCAATCCAGACCAATTATCCGGATTGCGGGGGGTTTGTGTGCTGCTCTGAGGCTCTGAGCTGGAGCCCAGGGTGGCTGCTGCGGGGAGGATTGGTGCCTTACCACATTCCTGGGGCCGGTCCAGCTGCATTCCACGGCCGTCTGGTTGATGGCCTTGGCCTTGAGGCTTGGGGACACAGGTCTTGTGCCACTGGTCACCACATGCACAAAAGACAGAGGGCTGTCACCCAGCTCCGTCTTAGCCCAAGCAGAAATTTCATAGGGGGTGTGTGCTGTCAAATTGGCCACTGAGCAAGAAGAGAAAGGGGCACTATTAGGGGAGGCAAAGCACGAGGGTGGGAGCACACACACAGGAGCCTGCCTCTCCTGGGCTGGACTTCCAGGACTTTGCAGTAATTTCCTTTATCCAGAAGCACCTGAGACTCTGGAATCCACGCCACTCGCGCTTTCCTGTGCCTGGATGATTTCCCATATCCACAGTGAATTTTTCCCAAACCAGAAATGTGATTAATAGGGACGTGTGCTGTATGCAAGCCCAGGAGATCCTGGTTCTGTTTCTGCTCCCTTTGGCAGATTAGAAATGGAACAACAAACAAAACCCCCATGTGATGAGAAAGGGATCTAGTGCAGCTCTGGGGGTAAATCCCAAATCTGCTTGAAATCTCCAGGTCCTCAAAACAGAATTTGCTGCTTTGACCTGTCCAGATTTAAACAGAATTGTTTAAACAGAAACTCCAAGTTGAAAAAAAAATTAAAGAAGAAATAAAATAATCCTATAACATCCCATAAATCCTTCTGCTTGGTGTTGACCAAAGCAAAACTTTACATTTTGAGCAGAATTTACCTTTTTGGATGGACTTTTCTCCTTCTATGACCAGAGTCCTTTTTTCCTGCCTGTGGGTATCAAATGTCCAGTAGATGTTGACCACGTAGCCACTGACCTGCCAAGCCCAAGGACACAGAGCCATCAGCTCAGCTGATGCACACAGGGAGCCAGGGTCACACCCCTGACAGTCTTTGCATTGTATTTTCCATCCCAATTAAGAGCCCCGGGGTAATAAGAAATGATTTGGTGTGAAAGAACTGGTAATTGCAATGCTTCGGTGGGTGGCAGCTTCTCCCAGCCACTGTGCACCGTTTACCCAGCTCAGGGGGAAAGGGAAAAACTCTCACCTTGATATTTGTGGTCATTTTTAGGCTGAAACTTATGGAGTCCTCGCTGTAGCTCTCAATGTGGATGACAGGGGGAGGAATGACTGGGAGGAAAGAGAGAAAAGACAGCACAAAGAAATGAAAATATTTATTGAGAGGCAGAGAAACACAGGTTTTTGTGGTAACACCTGGCTCCCAGAACAGGATGACAAACCTTGCCTAAGACACGTCCCCTCAGAGAAGACACTGACATCATTTTTTAAGTCCACCACCTAAAAACTGCTTTATCTGAGCCTTGCCCAGTGCGGGCTGGAACTGGAGGGGTCGGGGCAGAGGGATTTCCCTCAGAACTCAGAAGGATGAGCTCCTGTCCCACTGAACAGCTCCTGGACTTCCGAGGAGCTGCTGAGGGGGGTCAGGACCTATCAGTGCCAAACACTCCTGCCAAACCTGTTTCTGTTCTTTTTACCTCTGTTTTTCCTGACCATCAGGTAATTCACATTATCTGAATCCTGCACTTTGAGCAGCCTGGTGGTTTTTTTCCCTTCTTTCATCTGACAAACTAGCAGGCAGTTTTGATGCAGGGACATAAATTTGGATTAAAAAAAAAACTTGGCATGAATACAAACTACTTCAAAAGGCTTTTCTTTGAAAAAAAAACCAAACAAAAACAAAACAGGTTGGGAAGGAAATGATTTACTGTGCTGTTTGAATTTATCTGCTGTTAGACTGTGATGATGTGGTAGTTCTTGGGAGCTGTGGTTGTTTTTTATGGTCTAAACCTGCAGGAGGAGCCACAATAATTGTGACCTAAGAGGGAGAAGGATGAGCCAGCATCCTTTTAGAGTGAGACCGATGGAGTTGGCAATTTCTTTTCTATCTGGAGGCAGGATTTGGCCTACTAAAGTCTGAGGGAATCTGTCTGCAGCCTGGGAGAGAGGGGACAGGCTCTTGCTCAGTTCCAGGGCAGCACACAGAGCTCAGAGGAGCAGGCAGTGACCCCTCCAGACATGGCACTGAACTCTGAGGCAGCTCAGGCTGAAAAAGCCGCTTTCCACAGGTCACTTTGAACAGCGTGCCAGGCTCAGCAGGCAGAGCGAGGCCAGCGAGGTGGCTCTGGCCGCTGCTGCCGTTGTTTCGGGCTGGCACTCTGCTTTTCTGTCACCTTCTCTTGAGCTGACCCAAACAACAACATTTACATTTACCTTTGCCTTTGACCGTGGTTATGGACTTGGGTTCGCTCCAGTTTCCCACCCCTCGGCTGGTGACTGCGGCGACCTTTGGAAACAGGAGGGAGAGGGAACATGAGCAACGCCTCAGGGCGGGAGGTTAGAGCAAGGTTACGGACCTGGCGGGGCTCCTGGGAAAAGCACTTGGGAGCAAACAATAGCTTAATTACTTGGCAATAAAATGCTCAAGGCAGAGATAAAGCCGGCTGCTTAAAGTCAATTAAAGGGATCTAAGAGGAGGGAGGTGCAGCCTCTTGGCAGATAACTGCTCTCTTATGAGATCTCTGAGGGGCCCATCGAGATAAGGAGCTCGGGACTCCACGGGCCATAAAGCAGGTGAGAACCACGCCAGAAAAGTCCGTGCAAGCCCTGAATCTGCTTCAAAATATTTATTTGGGGACGGATTCTATTGGGAAGGAACACCACGGGAGGAAAGCCTCCAAGCAGCTGTGAGGGTAACACGGATTTGGGGCAGGGGGTTTATCCCCCCTCGCAGTGAACCTCCCCAAGAACCCAGCAGGATGGACAGTGGCAAAGCACACATTTCCCAGGGCTCACTGTGCAGACTTTCATTTCCTATTCTTATTACTTCTGTCTATAATTACCCAGCCTCTCCCCTGTGCAGACATTCCCCACAGGCAGATCTGCCTCTTTTCCCACTGATACACCAAGGACCAGATTTATCTCTGGCCCACATCCAGGGCAGTTGCAGTGACATTGGAACGGGCAATGAGCAGATTCTGTAATCCAGCCTTCTGGGACAAAGGGGCAAATCCAGGCCCTTGGAACTATAGACATTAGCAGAGCAAATGCCAAGCCCCTGGTGTGGGTTGGCATTAAAGGGCAGGGCTTTAACAAGATATTTTTTTAACAAGATGTTGTTTTAGCAAGTTCTTGGCTGTGCAGGACACTTAGGTTTCTGAGTAATGAGAACTCGCTTAGAGAGAGCTTTGGAAATACTCACTATGAGAGAGAGATTTGGAAATATTATGAGAGAGGGAGCTTTGGAAATAATCTGAGAGAGTTTTGGAAATACTATGAGAGGTAGCTTTGGAAATACTCTGAGAGAGGGAGCTTTGGAAATACTCTGAGAGAGGGAGCTTTGGAAATACTCTGAGAGAGGGAGCTTTGGNGAGCTTTGGAAATACTCTGAGAGAGGGAGCTTTGGAAATACTCTGAGAGAGGGAGCTTTGGAAATACTCTGAGAGAGGGAGCTTTGGAAATACTCACTCTGACTGTGTAGAGAGTGTTGACCTGCAAGTTCTTGATCTCTGTGTAGTTCTTGGTGGTTCTGAGGGATGACCACTCCTTGGATCCACTGCTGCTGTATTCCACCTAGGAGCACCAAAACAAGGCGTGAGGGCCCAAACCCACCAGAGGTCAGCGGGTGCCTCTGAGACAAAATGTCGGCAGAAAAAAGGGAGAAATTCTGGAATCATCTCAGAAAGGGAGAAATTAAGAACTCGAGGGCTGTGGCGTTTATTCTCCCAACCTGCCTGATGTTCCCAGCAGAAAACCTGCCCAAAACATCCCATTGCAGGCCCACCCCTGGTGCAGCTGTGTGCTGCTGTCCCCGTGCCACCAGCCCCCGAGGGCAGCAGGACTCACGATGAACTCCCGGATGAGACCGTGGGCGTTCACGGGGGGACTCCACCAGCCCATCACCACCCCCTCAGCTTCTTTCTTCAGGGACAGCTGAAGGTTGAGGGGAGCATCTGGTACTAGAGAGAAAGAGAAACACCAGTGACCCTCACAGCGCTGCGCCCAGAGTGTGCAGGGACGAGCAGCACCTCCTGAAAAATCAGCACAAAGGGCTGCACGGCCTTTTCTCCCAGTCCAGCACGATTCCCAAACCCATAGAAAGACCCTTTTTGTTCACAGCAGGGATAACTCTGCTTTTTAGCAGCACAAACGTGCCAGGCCCTGGTGGGGAGGAGCAGCTCTGCTTACGTCCTTCGGGCGCCCGCAGTGTGATGAAGTCGTTGGTGTTGTAGACCCGGCTCAGGCACTGCACCTGCACTTTCACCTGGTAGGTGCAGTCGGGCTTGAGGACTTTCAAAACGCTGTTGGTTTTGTTGCTGTGGGTTTCCAAGATCTTCCAGATGCTCTCACCGACCACCCTGCGTGACACAGCCACAGGCCTCCAGTCAGGAGGGGCTTTTTTAGCACAGAATGTATGGATTTGTCTCAAAAAAGGGAATTATTTCAAAAGGTTGCTGCTTGTTTTGGTGAAGCCACGCCACTAGTCTTGAAAAGATTCCATTGGAAAGGCTGAACTAACCGTGGTTTGGTGACTTGTGAGCCCCTGAGCTTTTCTATAACTCTTGTGCTCATATTTATTATCTTTGCTCTTGCTGTTAAATGGTTCCACAAAGACAAGGCTCAAGTGGAAAAAAAAATGAATATAATAAGTTTACTGTCTGAGTAAATAGTCAGGGAGGAAACCAATGCAGTTTGTCACAAATTCCCTCTGGGTGCACCCATTTTGTATCTCTTTTTGCTACCAAATATTAGATTTTCCAAGTGCGACTTGATTAAGGAGCTCTGAATGTTTCAGGCCTGATGCTGGTTTTATTCTGTGTTTCTCTGCACTAAACACCTGTGCTCGTGCTTGTCCTGTTTACAAGGGGAGGGTGGCGTACCTGTAGTAGATGTTGTAGACACAGGAGGTCGAGGACATCCTTTTTGGCCGAGCCCACGTCAGGGTGACATCCCCAGAGAAATCAGCTGTCCACTGCAGGTTCTGCACTTTGTACACGATTGTGTCATCTGGGCAGAGAGTAGAGAGTGGGACAGGTTAATTTGCTGCAGGGAAACAAGCCCTGCGCCCAGGAGAGAAACAGGAGTTTTGTTTGTAACACCGACAACGGGGGAGATAGAAACGGCACTGACATCATCTATTATAAAAATATTTTATGTATTTTGAAATTAATTGATATGCTTACAATTTTGTATTTTTCTTTACTGTAGATACATCCTAAATTTATCAATTATGGTTTCTTCTGTTAACTCAGTTTGGCTTACAGATGAGCTGTTCCCCTCCAAAGGGGGGTCTGCACCATTTAAATGAGATGTTAATTTATGTTAATTTATCAGTGCAGGAGCCTGGGCTCACAGAGGGCAGTTCAGAGCAGGGATTTACCCCTGGTGCTCTTAGTCCTACCTAAAATGTCTTTTTGGCAAGCATCCCCTTTCCCCCAAGGCACGAGAAAGTGTGGCTGTTGATGAAATACTGGGAATTTTGGAAGTGTGGGAGTGCAAACTGCTCGGTGTCACCTTCTCCTGGCGGGATCAGCCTGTGCTGTCCCTGTCACCAGCCAGGGCCTTGCTTTGCGTGTTTTCCCTTATCACATCCTGTGCTCAGCAGCAGGACCCAAGCAAAGGCTGGAAATTCAAGTCTGGGACTTGCCCTGATGGCTGAATCACTGCCTGACCTTCAGAGAGGCATTCAGGGGATAAAAGCACGAGGAGCCCAGCCCTGGCAGAGCTGGGATGGGAGGGGATGGTCTGAAATGTCCCAAATCCGTGCCCTGCTGCCACCAGGCCAGTCCCTCTGTCTCTCCAGGTGACACAGCCCAAATCCTTGTTGTGGCTTGGCTCTGCTGGGTGCTCAGCTTGGTGCTGAACAGGAACCAAGCAGAGCAGAGGCAAATTGCTGCTGTTTTGCTTTCCCTAAACAGCTGGAATTAAATCCAGCAGGCACGTGGGTGCATGGACAATTTCTCCAAGGGAAAAGAGAGGTTTTCCCTTGGTGAACCAGCCGAGTTGTGCATCTCAGCAGCTCCTTCCCCTTGCCCTGAACCTGCTAGCCTCTCCCAATCAATATTTAATTAAAGAACTAAACCTGATTGATGGCCAGCCCCCCAGCAGTTCAGGGGGGAGCAGCTGAAGCTCACGGCTGGCTGGAGGCAGGGATCGATCGCTGTTATCAGCCCAGGGCGGGCTCTGTCCCTCTGCCCTCACAGGGCCACCAAGGGCCAGCGTGGCACAGCCAGGGATGGCAGCAGGGCACGTGCCACGTCCCCCAGGGTCACCTTGCAAAGGAGGGCAGAGCAGGAGAGTCTTGCTTCACCTGTGGGCTGTGTAAAATAGACAGCTTTGCTCCTATCCATCCTAAAATTATTATTTTTTTTTCTGTGTCTGAGGCTGCTGGAAGACAAATTGTCAGTGTAGAAGCTGCTGGGAAGTTTGTCCCAGTGGTGATAAATGGGTGAGGAGGTAGCTAGGACAAACTGAGCAGAGGCAGATAAATCAAGGCTGTGGGGAGGGAAAGGTCACACATCCAGGAGAGCAGCTCTGTGTGCTGCCAGGGAGGGAGGGATGGCAGAGGGGCTGCTGCTCACCCGTGCAGTTCCTCTCATCACTGCTGTCTGAGCAGTCCAGGAATCCATCACAGCGCTCGCTCAGCATGATGCAGGCCTCCCCATCCTCACACCTGAAACCACTGGGGCACGACAGGCTGCTCGGAGTAGCTGGAAAAGGCAGAACAGCTCAGGACCTGAGGCAGGGAAGTTCCCCCAGCAGCACTGGAATGTCTGCAGGTAGCTGTGTGGCAGGGATGGAGCTCAGGCTGATGTGTCAGACACTGGGGTGTCTCCTGGTTGCACCTTCAGAAAAACCTGGAGCTCATCCCATGAAAAACAACTAGACTTTTAAGGGGAATAACGTTACTTGGAATTTGTATACTAATTTTTTTCTTTTTTTTGGTAAAGGATTTCCATTTTCTGTAAAGGATTTTGTCCTGCAGGGATTTCACCAGCTATCAAAGCCTCCTCAGAGGCTCCCCTGCCCTCACAAGGAGCTTCCCAAGGGTGGGAGCCTGTCCCTTGCCCGCACTTACGGCAGTTCCTCTCGTCCGTGCCGTCCTGGCAATCCCTCACGCCGTCACAGCGCTTCCAGTTGGGAATGCACTTGTGCAGCTGCTGGCACTCGAACTCGAAGCGGCTGCAGCGCCCCGGCAGCGTCGGGGACGTGGCTGTCACGTTGGGTCCTGCACACACAGGGACAGAGGCAGGAAAGCGGCGCGGCACGGCCGGGCTGGCAGCGCCAGCAGCAGAGAGCAGCTGCTGTCCCCAGGTCCCGACTCCACTAGATGGCAATCTCCTTCCATCCAGCAGGTGCAGGGGATGACGCCTGAGCCATCCTCTATCCTGACTGCAGGAAAAGCTTTTCCTGGCTGGAAAAGCCTCTGCTCTGCAGGGAATGTCCTGCTCTGGAGCACTGTCCCAGCTGGTGGCAGGAGGGTGACCCCAGCGCCAGCGGACATGACACCACAGCGTAAATTAACCCACACCCTGCCAGGGCTCTGGAAGGCCAGAACTCCTTGGGGATGTGATGTGGGAAAAGGGAAGGGGTGAGGGAGAGGAGAGCTTACTTGAGGTGGGGCAGGCCTCTTCGTCAGAGCCGTCGGTGCAGTCCCTGTAGCCGTCACAGACCCAGCTGTTCATGATGCAGGCGCCGCTGTTGCAGCGGAAATGGTTGGGCAGGCACGTCGGGGGGATCAGCGTGGTAATGGGATGAACTGGAGATCCTAAAAATACACCAGGGACAGCTGACCTGAGCTCCCTGCTCCTTCCTAAGTGCTGCCTGCTCCCCGCTGACCCAGGGGGAAGCGGGTGAGGCGTCGCAAGCTCGGTGTTTTCGTCTGCGCTGTGTCTGTGATCAGGATATCCAAAAGTACAGAGTGAAAAGATGCATGGCAGTGCCTGCTCAGCCCATTCATGGGGCATTTCTGGAGCCACGGGGGCTGTGGGATAGCAGAGTGATCCTTCAGCACGTCCCAGTCCCTGTCATGTCCGTGTCACAGCCTCAGCAGTGTGTCCTTACCCTCGCAGTCCTTCTCATCGGACCAGTCCCCGCAGTCGTTCTCCTCGTCGCACTTCCAGCGGTTGGGGATGCAGTGCCCGTTCCCGCACTGGAACTGGTAGTACCTGGAGCAGTTTGGGGCTTCTGTTGGGTTTTCTGGCAAGGAGAGGAGGGTCCCGTGAGCCACAGGGTCACCTCAGCACAGCTGAGAGGTGGGAGCACCTCAGGCTGGCCCAGAGAGCATCACCCTGAGCAGCACAAGCCCGTTCCTTTCCCTTCATCCCCAGCATTCCCATTCCTCCCAGCCCTCACTCTGCTGCCACCATTGCTCTGTCTGTGTTTTTTTCGTGGCCAGACACCACCCCTGATGTGAGAACCAGAGCAGAATCCACCAGAGCGTGGCAGAAATGGAGGAGCAAACGCTGCAGCTCCGAAATGAGGCTGCAGCTGCCTCGCCTGGCTGGGTACGGCTCCTACAGCCACCCAGGGAACAGTGGTAAATATTGGCTTTGGCTGAAAACTGCCTGTCTGCTCAGGGCTGGGAGTCTGTGCAGTAAATATGGCCACAGAGGAGTTAGTCAAGCACAAGATGTGCCAGGTTTTGCGTGTGCTTCACTTTACCTGCCTGCAGGATGAGGGAAATGACACCGACCTCCAGGTAGGACACGCTGTGATGTGCACAGGGAAAGCTTCACTCACACATACACACACACACATGAGTGAAAACACAAGGAAAGCAGTACTCCATGCTCCTGAAATCCAGAGGAAGCTGGAGCTGCAGTGGCAGGAGGCCCTGGGGGTGCTGCTCACCACAGTTTGCTTCATCAGAGTAGTCACCGCAGTCGTCCATGCCATCACACTTCCACACCAGGCTGATGCACACACCGTTCTGGCACTGGAAGCTGAACTGGTCACAGGTCCGGTGGAACTCGGGGTCCTGGGCTGCAGGGAGAGGCGTGGTGTAAAGATCCAGGGCCTCAGGAAAGCTTGAGCAGGAAGGAGCACACTCGGGGGCAATCACGGATTTCTCAGCAGAGCACTGCGGCCTGGAACCTCTCAGTTCCCGTTAGCCTGCTTCTCCCCACGGCCCTGGTGTCACTCTGTGCCCGCCCCTCCCTCGGCAGAGGTGCCCGGTGTGACACTTACAGCACCCAGCATAGGTGGCATCTTCGTCCGAGCCGTCCCGGCACTGGATGATGCCGTCACACACCATGGAGTGGAACAAGCACTGCTGCCGGTTCTTGCACACAAAATCCATGTAGCGGGTGCACAGGGGCTCTGCAGGGACAGGGGGACAGGGCTTGGTGGCATTTCTGCTGTCCTGGCAAGCAGCAGTGTCATCCCCCAGGCTCTGCACAGATCTGAGCGCAGCGAGAGGGGTTTGGGGAATTACAAACCCTGAGACAAAGACTTTGAGTTTGAGCTTGAGCTGTGTCCCTGCACAGGCTCCAAAAACCCCTCAGGGTGGGCACAGGCACCAGCAGAGGTCTGATCACCTCCCTGGCAGTGCTCTCCCACTTTGTGCCTTTTGCTGACCCGCCGGTTTCGCAGGGGCTGTGACTGCACACTGAGGCTTTCCTGTTCTCTCACAGGGCTTTACTTTTTTACTTAAAGAAAAATGGTTTGAGTTGTGTCCCTGCACAGTCTGCCCTCACCAAAAACCCCTCAGGATGGGCACAGGCACCAGCAGAGGTCTGATCACCTCCCTGGCAGTGCTCTCCCACTTTGTGCCTTTTGCTGACCCGCCGGTTTCGCAGGGGCTGTGACTGCACACTGAGGCTTTCCTGTTCTCTCACAGGGCTTTGCTTTTTTTCTTAGAGAAAAGTGGTCTGAGCTGTGTCCCTGCACAAGCTCCAAAAACCCCTCAGGGCGGGCACAGGCACCTCCCTGGTCACCAGGTCCCCTCCCTGGCAGTGTCCTCCCAGTCTGTGCTTTTGCTGACCCGCCGGTTTCACGGGAGCTCATCACTGCACCCTGAAGCTTTCCCGTTATCTCCCAGGGCTTTACTCCCAGTGGGACAGGCTTGGGCAGAGCAGAAATGCTGCCAGCCCTGAGTGCTGGGCCCCAGCAGCTCCCCCTGAGCGCGGTACCCACCACAGTGCTGCTCATCCGAGGCGTCGGAGCAGTCGTTGACGCCGTCGCAGTGTTTGCTGGTGGGGATGCAGGTGCCATTGGGGCACTGGAAGCCGTTGCACTTCTTCTCTGAAATGCAGAATTGGGTGGATGTTGTGCGTTTTTCGGGGTTTTTAATTTTTTAGTTTAATTTTTTTTTAATTAGCTTAAAAAAAGCCGCGGTTGTCTTCGCGCTGTGATTGCTTTTGGAGGAGTTGGGGGCTCTCCCCTGGAGTTTGCTGCTGGTTGAGCTCGGTGGGGGTGCAGAAATCCCTCCCAGAGCCCCCCACACCCCCAGGACACGTTACCACAGCTGGCAGGGTCCTCATCAGAGCCGTCCTGGCAGTCGGCGTCGCCGTCGCACGCCCAGCGCTGCGGGATGCAGTGCCCGTTGTGGCACTGGAAGCTGGAGGCCTCACAGGTGTGATAAACTGCTGGAACCAGAGCAGGGGGACACCTGAGGGTGGGCTGTCACCGTGTCCCCGCTGAGCTGAGTGAGCCAGGCCCCAGCAGCACGCCCTGCTCCTCCCCCTGCACCAGATCTCCCACACAGCACATCCCAGGCAGAATTCTCGGACCCCAGGCAGAATTCCACCAGTCCCACTTTTCCACGGTCCTTCCCTCTCCGTGGAATTCTTGCTCACAAACCTGTGCCTCAGGGATGGCTTTTGCAGGGTAGGGATCTCCCAAAGCTCTCCCCAAAGTCAGCAGCCTCACCCTCCCTTTGATCTCAGCCCTTGGGGCGCGTGGGCAAAGGTGACAGCGGTGGCACCGTGCCAGAGGCGGTGAGAAATGCCACCGAGATCTTGGCAGAGCTGCAGAGTCCCCCGTGCAGGGCAGGACAGAGTCAGAGACAGCTTTTAATTAAGGCAAACAAGGCTCTTCTATGTTGCCAAAGCAAACAAGAAATAGGATTCTCCCTGGGGATTTTCCTTAGGCTCCTGTCAGGAAAATATCTGCCTGTGGGGTATCTGGGTTGCAGCCTGGTTTGTGTCGTCGCTTTAGAGACAAATCCTGCTCCTCGAGCAGGAGGGCACTCAGGGTTGTTGAGAAAAGCAGTGTTCAACTTAATTAAATGGCACGATCCTGAGTTTTGGGTCAGAGAGTGACATGCACTCGCAGATATTTCGAAATAGTACAATCTGGTGGCAGTAATATTCTATTAGGTATTCAGCATGAAATGTAATTATTTTAGATAAGAGCAATAATTGCAGCCTGGTGAAGTCAGACGGAATGTTCCTCAAATAATTGTGATCCTCTTAGATAATTCCAACCCGGTGCTTTACAAACCCGACATGCTTTTTTGAAGTAGGCTCCTCTCCTGTAGTAATTCTCTCTGGAGAAACTCATATGAAAGATAAGTGATACCAATATAAATTAAACCTTCTTAGAAAGCCACACTCATGGAATACTAATGACCAGCATCAGCCCTGGGTGCTGCAGGCACAGCAGATGCCAGGGGGGTGAGCAAAGAGGAGCTCAAAGAGCTGAAAGGGATCTCTTCACTCCTGGTGCCATGGCCCCAGGACAGCAGCCGGTGCCACTCTGTGTCCCAAAGGCTGCTGCCAGCATCCCCAGAGCTGTCCTGGTCCCTACAGGCTCCCCATGGATTTCTGCCAAGTGCTTTTACCTTGAAATATCCCGTGTGTGTCTTGATAAACACAACCTTGTGTCTTTCCCTGATGGACCCGTGCTCTGCCTGCTCTGAGAAGTCTCTTCTGGTGCAAGCACTGAGGTTTTTTGGCTTGGTTGATAGTTTTGCTTGATTGTTTCTAGTGGAAAAGGCCTGTGCACTGCTATCTGTTGTTTTTTTTCTGATGAGAAAAAGGCTCTGTGTGGGTGTTAACCTCAGGAGGCTGCTGAGGAGCATCACTGTGGTGGTGAGGAGGGTGGAGAGCTGTGACTTTCCACTCCAAACACACAGTGAGGCCCACAGGACTCGCTGCACAGGAGGCATGAAGCAGAAACAAGGTTATTTCTGCCGGCCAGGCTGCTTTAATACAAATTGCAAATTAAAACAAGAGTAGGACTCCCTAGTTAGGACACCCTCCTTAGGTTTTTGAGCCCATGGAGAAATGAGGCTGCCAGAGGAGGAGTAAAACTGCCAAAATAAACCTCCCAAGCTAAATCTGCCCCTTCTTCTGATCAATTAACTGTGGAGAAGCTGCAAAGGACTGGGTTTTCTTGTTTGTTTTTGCACCAAATGAATGGCAAGGAAACAGAGTGGAAGCTGTGAAATGCTGACAGTGCCGCTGCAACAGGGAGCTCTGTTTGCCAGGAGAACCCACAAAACCACTTCCCATTCCACAGAGCTTTGCCTGTGGGGGAAATCCTGCAGGTAAAAAGGAAAGCTGGGTCACTGTGTGAGCATCTCAGAGCTGCCAGCAAATTCTCAGTGAACCTGGGGGAAAGAAATCCTTGGATTTGGAGCATCACATCACCCTAAGGCGCTGTAACAAGCAAGGAAACTGAGGCACAAGACACTGGCTAATGTCCCCCAGGCTGGAAATAAAAAATAGGAGCAGCAGGAGGGTCTTGATCAACAGCTGAGCACTCACCAGTGCAGTTGGCTTCATCAGACCAGTCCCTGCAGTCGTTATCCCCATCACACATCCAGGACAGACGGATGCACATCCCTGAGCTGCAGCTGAACTCATCATTCCTGCACTGGTGAGCCTCTGCAAACAAAATATTGAGCTTCAGGTCACAGGAGTACCCAGGGAGCAGAGCTGGGTGATAATGGCACAGAAATCTCCCAGCTGGAACACGGCGAGGGAAGAACCAGCACACGGCATCACTCTCTCCTGTCCCTCCTTTCCCAGCACACAACAATCCTGTCCCTAATTCCCAAATATCCTGTGAATGCTGCTCTTATCCCACATCTCCCAGTCCCCAGGAAATGAGGGGGAGACAGGCTGGGCACACAGGGGCATCTTCCCCTAAATCCCCTCTGGGCAGCTCTGAGCAGCACAGGGAGCTGGGGAGCAGCTGCCCAGCGAGGAGGGCTGAGTGTGGGCACTCACCACAGTGACTCTCGTCGCTGTTGTCCCCACAGTCGTCCTCCAGGTCACATTTGTAGGACAGAGGGATGCAGGTCCCCGAGCCCTGGCAGCGGAACTGGCTCTCGGTGTCGCACACGGTGGTTGCTGATGGACAGAGGAGGAGGATGATGATGTGGTTAGGAAATGGTTTCTGGTGCCTGAGGGTGGGTACTGAGTGCAGGGACAGGGGCAGAATCCTGCCAGTCCCACCTGAATTCCTGCTCCTGTATTGCAATGCCAGTTTTAGGCGCTCAGTGTAAAGCAGAGCACACAGGGGGCAGTTTTCTGTCTGGGGATCAGCACTGAACCTCCTGATCTCCACTCCCAGGGCAGGGAGCACGAAGCCAAGGCTGTGGAGATGCCTGCTCCCCACAGAGGGGACTGAAACCTCAGGTGGGATGAGACAGGGCAGCAGAGCAGGGAAGAAGCTGGCCGTGAGTGTTCCCACCCAAGGCAGCATCTCTGTGCTACTTGTGACCTCTCTCCAAGGAATGGGCACCCACAGAGGCTTTCCCACACCTGGAGCCAGACACTGAGCTCAAACTTGGACTCTGCTGACTGCTACCTCATTTTTGTCAGGGAAATAAGTTCCTTATTGGTAAAAAATGGGCATAAACAACCTCTCCTGGTCCTCCAGGGATTCCTAACTTCAAACCCAGTCCTTTTTCCATATCCAAACCCCTCAGGCTGTGCAAAGCTGTGGAACATCTGTCCCTCCTGCATGCACTGGCAGTTCCTAACTTTGCTCAGAAAGGTGACCTCCATCTTTAACGTGTGAATTGGATTTATTATCTCAACAAGAGGCCCGTGCCAGCCCTCTCTGCTCTCTTTTCCTCACTGGCTGTGCCCTCAATCAGCTCCAGAGGACAATTAGTGCAAGAGACAGCTGGCACCAGCCTCACCAAATTTTAGACACTGCCGCCTCATCTGGCCAAGAGGACTGGGACAAAACCCATCCAGTCTGGGAGTTTAGCAAAGGAGCTGAGAGCCTCTTGCTCTCCCTGATGGGGAAAGGACTAAAACTGAGTGACAGGAGTGTGGAGCTCAGCTGAGGTGGCAGCACAGCAGCCAGACCCCCAGGCAGGGCACTCACGGCAGTTCTTCTCATCGCTCATGTCCCCGCAGTCGTTGTCATTGTCACACTGCCAGATGCTGTTGATGCAGTTCCCGTTGGAGCACCGGTACTGGTTGGGCAGGCACGTGTTCTCTGGGGCACGAGGGACACCAGAACGAGCCGCCATGAGGCTGTGCTTCCAGAAACGGGAATTCCCTTCCCTCCTCCCCAGCAGGACACAGGTCACACCCACCTCCCGCAATGGCAGAAGCCACCTCAGCCCTGAGCGGCAGCCAGAGCCAGGCAGGGCTTTACCTTCCTTGGTGCAGGTGTTGTTCCTCATGGTGTAGCCGTGGGGACAGTCACAGCTGAGCTCCCCGCTGGGCAGCACGGTGCTGGCCACCCCCTCGGGGCACTTGCAGCTGCGGCCGTTGTTGGGCCTGGGCAGGCAGAGCAGGCTGCAGGGCTTGGAGATGCAGGCGTTCTGTCCTGGAGCAGGCCAGGAGGAGGGGACAGTGTCAGGGCAGGGGCACAGGGACCCCAAAATCACCTGCTACCCCAGGAGAGAGGCACAGGAACCCCAAAATCACCAGGACAGAGGCATGGGAGTCCCAGTGTCACCTGCTGCCCCAGGAGAGAGGCACAGGAATCCCAAAATCACCTGCCTGCTATCCCAGGAGAGAGACACAGGAATCCCAAAATCACCAGGACAGAGGCACAGGAACCTCAGTGTCACCTGCTGCCCCAGGACAGAGGCACAGGAACCCCAGTGTCACCTGCTATCCCAGGAGAGAGACACAGGAATCCCAAAATCACCTGCCTGCTATCCCAGGAGAGAGATACAGGAATCCTAAAGTCACCTGCCAACCCAGGACAGAGTCACGGGAATCCCAGAATCACCTTCCAGCCCAGGACAGAGTCATGGGAGTCCCAAAGTCACCTGCCAGCCCAGGACAGAGGCACAGGAGTCCCAGTGTCACCTGCTTTGGGTTCAGACCCTGCCAGCTCTGCAGGGCTGCNCAAAGTCACCTGCTGCCCCAGGAGAGAGGCACAGGAGTCCCAAAGTCACCTCCCAGCCCAGGACAGAGGCACAGGAGTCCCAGTGTCACCTGCTTTGGGTTCAGACCCTGCCAGCTCTGCAGGGCTGCCTGCTGAGGTCACCCCTAGGAATGCCCAGAGCCTCCTGCTCCTGGGAGTTTGAGGGCCTTTAAGGGACACAAGTCATCTGTGAGTGGCTTTGGAGGTCTACAGAGGATGTGAGTTACACCCCCAGAGCGCCTCTTGTTCCTGCAGGGACTGGTAGAGCCCTTCAGTGGTCTGGAACCCATCTGAAAATGGGCATAAACAGCACACAGGGGGCAGACAGATGATTAAAGGAGGACAAAGCTGGTGCAGCCCTGAAATCCTGGGGTTTTTTGGTCTGTACAACACTTTGATGGAAGAGCCAGGATCTGTGACATGAACCGTGAGGTGCCACCACAGCTGAGTGCTCTAGGAGCTCTCTCCCTGAGGAGCATCTCTCCTGGCAGCCACAAAGCAGAATTTACCACTCCTGAAACTCATTCCTCATGACTGAGAGCCTCAAGCCCTGCAGGAACGGGGATAAATTCAGGAAATGCATGCCAGGATGGCCCAGTGGGCTGGGAACCCGAGGAAATGGAGGATGAGCACATTCCTAAATCCCAGAGAGGATCATCTGCAGGATTACCTGTCGTCTTTCCTTTGTAGAAGATTTTCATGTCCATGATCCCGTTCAGGCGGCCGACCAAGATCTCCATCCGGGAGCCGCTGGTTTTGGATGCTCTGAAAATGCTCAGCTGTGACCAGTCGTTCCAGTAGATTTCATTCTGAAACACAGGCTTGGCTCTTAGCCAAGGACAGGCACCACCAGGGCCGTGCTGATCTGTGCCACCTGCACTGATCACCCTCAAAACGGGGTGTGGGGGGACACAGAGAGTGAAAAGTGTCCCCAGCCCAAGGGGGAGAGGAAGAGGAAGGCCTGAGGTGGGATTTGAGCAGGAATGAGAGTGACAGAGTGACCCCCTGAGTGGCAATCAGCAGTGCAGCTGCTTGGGAATGTTGGTCCTGGATCTGACTGCACATTCCTGCTCATTTCAGGGATTTGTGGGAGCGTTTCAGGGAAGCAGAAAGAGAGCAAGAGTCGTGCCTGCTCCAAATCACATCCCTGTGCTTCAAATTCAGTGTGCTCCGTGCTCCTCCAGCAGAAAAACGACAACAGGGAAAACAAACCTTAAACACAGCAATGGCATAGGGGTGAGGGAGGCTGTCCAGGATCACAGATCTCTGCATCCCATTGAAATCCACCCTCTCGATCCTGTCCATGTAGGCTTCAGTCCAGTAGATCCAGCGGTCGTCCACGGAAATGCCGTTCGGCCACCGCACGCCCTCCGAGACGATGCACCCGGCCAGCGAGCCGTCCATGTCACTTCTGTAGATGCCGGCCCTGGAGTCGCCCCAGTCTGTCCAGAACATCAACCTGGCAGCAGGCAGAGAGGTTACTCCAAATCCCCACAGAGCAGCATCGAAAGGAGCCGGGTTAGGAGAGGCAGAGGTTGGGATGCTTTACATTCCACGGCTCTTGCACCACATGCCTTTAAACGGGGAGCTCTGCAATTCTAATGAACACCACCAGCAGATTTACAAGCAGCACAGAGGCTTTTGAGCTGCAGGCTCTGTGCTGGGAGTGCAGCTGCAGGTTACCTTGCCATGAACTGCTTTGGTTTTGTCAGAGCTGCGTTTGCAGCTGAGGGCAAACCCCAGAAAGATGGAACTTGCGTTTGGCTCTTGGATTCGAGCACAGCTCAGTTTCTCACGCATCACTCAGCTCTCCCCACTGACCAGACCAGTTTTACAGGCAGGAAAAGTTATTTACTAATGGATATGGATGGGTAATTAGGAATAAACAGTTGGTGATCTGTGCTCTGAGCGAGCTGGTGCCTTAGTTGGGGATCAGTGGGCTCCACAGGGCAGGACTGTGCCTGTCCCTAAATTCCTCACCAAGCTGTCCTCCCTGAGGAGGAAGTGGTGAAGGAGCAGCAGTTTCCCTTGGGAATAGCAGGGAAATACTTGTGATGTTTTCTTGTGGTGTTTTCTCGTGATGTTTTCTTTCTTACCCATCTCGGGGAACCAGAGCCAGGGCTCTGGGTCGCTCCAGTATCGAGGAGTTGAGGACGGTGAGCCTCAGGTCTCCATCTGGATTGGAAACCTAGACCCAAAACCAAACCCAGGACACGTGTGCTCGCCACTGGCACTGCTTGAAGTGACACAAAACCCGTGGCAGGCAATTATTGCTGCCTTAATAAAACAGGCACTGCCACGGGTGGGCAGAGCTGTACCTCAATTTTGGGAATCCCAGCGTTGACCCAGTAGAGCAGCTGGCTGAGAGGTTCAAAAGCCAAAGCTTCCACAGTTTCCAACCCAGTGCTTATGATTATTTCCTGCCCAGAGCTGCCGTTGAGACAGAGACGCTGGGGGAAGAAAAAATAAAAATAATCAGAACACAAGACAAGGAACTGCCTCAGCCTAAAGGTCAGGTGGCAGACAGCTGGGCGGGGAGGAGTACCAGGACAAACATTTGCATTTCAGGGTGTGGTCGCAACACCCGGGTGGCACGGAGGTGATGGCTCCCGGCTCACCTGGATGATGTCCAGGGTGACATCGGCCCAGTACAGGCAGTTGTGCTCGTAGTCAAAATCCAGGGCCACAGCCCCCCGGAGCCCGGCCAGGGGCAGCTCCTCGCTGACACCCGAGGCGAGGTCGTAGCGGTGGATGGAGTAGCGGGTGGCATAGAGAATGAACTCGTTCTCCTCTGAAACAGAGCTGTGGTTAGTGGCAGTTCCTGGCTACTCGAAGGGCAGAAAAAAGAAAATAGGAAGTGTTTTTCACCGCTGGTTTTAGCACCTCGCGGAGGCAAAGAGCCTTTGTCTCAGTGGGGTTTGGTTAATGAGAATGTGGTCATGGCCTCACATGAGGCCGGGCACACACTGTGGGCATTGTCTGCTCCAAGAGGAGGAGGAGGAGGCACGGCTGGCAGAACCTGCCCCGACCCCTTTCTAACCACTCTGATGCTGCCAATAGGAAACAAAATACTGATCTCCAAGTCCTCAAAAAAAAACCCAAAAAACTAAAAAGAGTGGGAGTGATGCAAGTCCCCAAGTCCTCAGGGACAGCAGGAAATATCCCAGAGTGGGTTTTGTTTCCAAGCCCAGGTAAAGGGATCCTGGTCCAGGACAAAGTCTCCCGGGCATTATCCCACCAGCGGTCAAGCCCAATAATGCTATTAATGAGTAGAGCTAATGTCAGTGAGTAACCCTGGCTGTGCATCCCTAATGAGATTATAGGGAGATATGAAACAGATACTGTACATGAAAGTGTTACCATGGAGCGAGCCAGCACGGAGCCGGGGACGATCTGGGAACACTGCACTTCAAAGGCCGGCCCGGTGGGGACCGCAGGTTTATTTTGCAACCAGCAGGGCCCTTCTCAGCATGCCCAACACAGCTCTCCAAATAGCTCAAGAGGGCTCGGAGAGGTGAAGAACGTGTCAGGAGCAAGGCTGAGTGCAGCGCTGGCAGGATCCCAGCACAGGGGATGCTTCCCTGTGCTGTTGCACACCTGGAATATCTTTTGTGTGCTGAAAAAATTTAGGGGAACCTGCTGCTGGTGGGTCTGGCTGCTCTGCTCAGCTCCCCAGCCCTTCCACGAGCCCCTGCCCTGCCTGAGGCTCTGGAGCTGCAGCACGGCAGCAATGCTGATCACGCAGCTCGTGACGGCAGATTAAATTAAAGCTGTAATGAGCAGAATGCAAATAACTCTGGCAGCACAGGGGCACGGGACTGCTACAGTGCCTTGTACGTTCCAGAGGAGAAAATAAGGACGGGGGGTGAATTGTGGCAGGCAGAGGGGTGAGGGCTGAAGGTCTGCCCAGGTCTGGCCCCAAATCGTGCAGCTGCACACGGTGGCTGTAAAGAGTGGGAGTCTTCCCAAGGGGATCTTCCCAAGAATTGGGGGTGTCTTTGATCTAATTCCTGTCTTTCTGGTTGGGTTCAAGCCAGCTACAGCAAGGACATGACCAGGATGAGGGGGTTCCTGCCTGCAGCCCTTGAGGGCTCTGCACTGTGGGCAGCTGCTGCCTCTGAGCAGAACCCTCAGAAACTCTGGCCACAGCACAGGAGAGGGCGATTTGTAACCCACCCAGGCTCCTGTGTCCCAGGTTTTGTCTGAGAGCCCTCTGGGACTCTGTGCCTGGTCCCTGAGGCACCAGCCAAAGGTTTTATGAATGGAGCCCTTGTGCCCAGAGCAGATCCTGCACACACTCACCCGCCAGCGGGCACGGCACCAGCTCCCCCTCGAGCCGTGACTCGATGTCTCCACCCGTGCAAGTGTCCCCAGAGATCTTTCTGTAGCTGCAACACACAGAGCCAGGCAGTTTATTCCATGGAAAAACTGTGAACAAACCACCCTGTGCAGCCAGAATAAGCTGTGGGGTTTAATTGCCAGGTATGTCCTAACATGCCATTTGTTTGCTGCCGCTCTCGTGGGTTTTGTGGTTGTTTGGGGGTTTTTTAAATCACCAGTAAGATAAATTCCAGCACTTGGAATATCAGGTTGCACAGCAACATACCCTCGAGTCTTCTTGTAGGTCGAGCCAACGGGGCAAGGCACTGGTGGGTCATAGGGCTTGCCAGCAAACTCAGGGTCAGGGACACAAACTTCTAAGGACAAATCATCGCTCAGTTTGAAGCCAAAATCACTGCAAGGAGAAGAAAAAAAGTAGGCAGGGACAGGGAAAAGCAAAACAAAATGCAGCCATGCTATACCATGAATCTGTTTCTGCACAGAACTTTTAAGAACCCAAAGTGACCGTTCATTTATTATCAGCGTTTAGCTGCACAGAGCATCTCCAGCCAGGATGTTTCAAGATCACTTTGCAAATCAGCTTTGCCCAGTGGCTGGGCAGGCTGGGGAAGGTGAGGCAGAGCTGAGGCAGCGTGCTCTGCAAAGCTGGCTGCAAGCCCCAGTGCTGCTGCTCAGCTGGCTCGGGTCACTGCTCTGTGTCTTGGCTGCTCCTGCTGCTGAAATGGGAGTGACAGTGCGGCTGTTCTTTGGAAAACGCTGTGGGAGAGAGGTTTTGTCAGTGGGATTTTGTAGGGAGCCCAGGGCTGAATTCTGAAGCAGGATCCCAGCAGCCCTGCTCTCAGTCTGCTCGTGGTGAGCCACACTTGGTCTCAGCATCAGACAGGAGCAGCCTGGTGTGAGCTCCACTGAAATCCCAGTCCCTGAAAAGCTGTTTCCTTTCTGACCCCAAACCTTTGCATCAGTTCAGAGGGCGTTTCCTGATCCCAAAAGCTGTGTCAGGATTGTGGGAATTGCAGTCAAAGGGCAATAGCAGGGCCAGCTGCACCCCCGTGGCTACAGAATCACAAAGATTTTTAGAGGATCTCTGTCTGTGATGGGAAATCATCCATTCTCATTTGGAAGGTGATGGATTAACAATACTTCCCTCTTCCGTGGAACCTTTCAAAGGCTCCCAAAAGGCTCTAAAGACATTAATTAAGTCTCATGCCCTGTTATTAATGAAAGGATGTTTTCAGTCTGTTTAGCTTCCTCTCTGCTATAAAATGAAGCAGCGACACTCTGAGCTACGTAAATTGGATGTTTGCTCACTCAGAGCGATTGGTCACAGATACTTATCTTGGATTTACAACCCAGACTAGAAGAAATTAATTGGTATTTTACCATTCAAAGTCCTCCCTCGTACAAGAGCAGTTGGAGACCATGACAGGCCTGTCAAAATCCTCTCCATTGAAGCAGGTGGCGTGAGGAGTCCTCCTTTTGAAAACGGTTTTATGGCCCAGCAAACATTCATTGCCTCGCTCGTCAGAGGGTGACCACAGCTTGTAGTCGTTCTCTGTGCAAGGGACCCCTGAGAGGAGAAACGAGGTTGGGGTGCAGAGAAAGGTGTGGTTTTGCTGCACCCCAGGGTTAAAGGCAGAGAGATACAGATGTCCCTGGTGCCCAGGAGTGCCAGGCGTGCTGGCACCCAGCCCCTCACCACAGGAATGTCTCTCCTCCCAGGCAACCGCTGGCAGAAGGAGAGGACACAGCCTTAAGCTGTGCCAGGGGAAGTTTAGGTTGGACATGAGCAAAAAAAATTCTTCACTGAAAGAATGATTGGGCACTGGAATCCCCTGCCCAGGGAGGGGGTGGAGTCACCATCCCTGGAGGTGTTTAAAACAAGACTGGACGTGGCACTCAGTGCCGTGGCTTAGTTGATGAGGATGTGTTTGGTCTTTTCCAACCAAAGATCTTTTCCAACTTAGTTCATTCTGCGATTCCCTCCCCTCTCCACCCTCCCCTGGCACAAAACTTCCCCCGAGGTGCAAGGCCCAGCCTGTCCCACAGGGAAAGGCAGGGCAAGGAGCATTCCAGCTCCTTCAGGGAGCGTGTGGTGGCACGCGGGGACAGGAGGGAGCAGGCAGCTCCGTGGCAGCGACAGGGAATCTGAGTCAAGTCGTTCTGGTTACCAAACAGATCTGTTCCCAACAAAACGTCGAGGGAATCGGTGATAAATTTCAGTCAAGCAAATTCCTCTGCTGGGTTTAACTGCGCTTTGATTAAAATGCTGCCTCGCAATCAAAGCTGAAATGGGTTATAAAACATTCATAGGCACAAGCCTTCAGAAGGAATTTTTTTTTTCTTTTTTCCCTCTTTCCTTTTCAACAAATTCCTCAGTGAGGAGGGAAGGAGTGCAGGGAGAGCACAGGGAACACGAGTGCCTTCAGCACATGGACACGAGACATTTGGGACATGAGGAGAAGCCCTCTCTCCTACCTGCAGAGCCACCCCAGAGGTGGCCCTGCCACGTGTCCCCTTACCCAGCACCTCAGTGGTGTTGATCTGCAGGATCAGCCAGCTGTGGCCATTCTCCTTGTAGGAGCCAAAGATGGTGAATATGGTGCTCTTCTCGCCGGGCTCGGTCAGGAGGCCGTACACGAACACCGGCTTGTCCGAGAACGTGAACACTTTCCAGGTTTCCCCTTCGTTTGTGCTGTACCTGCACGAGAAAGGAGATTGGGAGAGGTGCCAGGGGCACGTCCTGCCTGCTGCAGGGCACTCTGTGCCACGCCCAGCCCAGCAGCAGAGGCAGCCCCTGCGCCCTGGCACTCACTTGAGCTCGTTGGTCTCGGTGCCCTGGGCGATGGCCACCAGAATTCCACCGTGGTCACCCCAGGTGTAGTAGTGGGGTCCAGACAGTGCCTGGAAAAGAGACAGTGCTGAGGGGAGATCAGAGCTGTGCTGGGTGAAGGGAAAATGAAACTCAGAAACTCCGCCTGACCCAAGCTAATGCTCCAGCCTTGGCCAAATCAAGTATCTGGAGGCACCAGAGATTCAAGTGTTTGTGGGACACCATCTGCAGATGAAAACAGCCAGCCCATTTCCCCTGAGGGATGGGTGTAAAAGCTGCCCCGAGCCCTGGACTCTGCTCCTCCTGTGCTCTGTGCATGGAAAGAATCAGTGGAAGAAGTGCCATGACACAAAACCAGAGTCCATCACTCCTCCTGGGATCTGGCAGCTCTGTGAGGCTTTCCTGACACCCAGCAGTGACTCGTGGCACTCCCAGGGCTGCAGAGAAGTTGGTTCTCAGGTTGTGGAAGGTGTTGTGAATGCTCAGAGAGAAGGGGGGTCATGGCATGCAGAAACAAGCCCTGGAGACAATTCATCCACCCATCCCATGGCGAGGAGCTTGGATTTCCTGCTCACCGACACCTCCAGCACACAATCAGCTTTGCTTTCCCATCCAGGGAGCCCAGAGCAGCTCGGGATGAAACCAGGGAGCGTGTCCATGCCAGACCTGCTCACAGGACGGGCTGCCACCCTTGGGGATGTTCTTACACAGGACACTGAATGCATTGTTCCTTCCTTGTCTGGTCTGTGAAATCACCCCAGTGATCTGCAGAGCACTGAGCCTCCCAGCCTGCTGCTGGCCAAAGCTGAGCAGGAATTGTGGTGCTGCTTCTCAGCTCACTGCTGGGTCATTCTGCCCCTCTGCTCGTGGTTCAAGGATCAGTCAGGAGCTCGGTGCTTCGGGTCAACACTTCCTCAGAATGTTTTAACTGCACTCCGAGGCAAACCTGTGCAGCTCGGCACCTGAAAGTCTGTGCTTTTGGATACCCTGCCCCACCTGTCAGCTCCTGCCTGGCTGCAGGGTCCCCCCAGCTTCTCTCCAGCTGGCTTTTGAAGCCAGGAGCAGCCTCTGAAGCACTTTTGGCATCAGCCAGACCTGTGGCGTGTCCCCAGCACCGCTGCAGCTGCCCAGACCCCACCCTGAGCACACAGCACTCGCAGAAGGAGGAGGCTGCTCCTTCCCGGGATTAAATAGCTCACAGATGTTGGAATACCACATGACACGGGCTGCAGAGTGCACAGGCAGGCCACAAACACTGCCACAGACCGCTCTGTCAACAGCAGCAAACTGCCCAGAAAGCCAGGGCAGCAGCCCATTTTTCTGGGAGAAGCCAGAGCCTCTCCAAACGCTCTCACACACAAAGTCCTGGCTGTCAGTCCCATCTCAAAGCCACCAAATGACCCCTGCTGAGGAAAAGTCCTGCCACGTGTCAAGGAAAAATAGAGGAGTCTCCTGTGTTTGAATCCACCTCTTACACCAGAGGTTCATCTCCAAGCAACCCACGCCTGGTCCTTCATTTTTTTTCCCTCCTTTTAAGGCACAGAGCACCTTCCAGCTCTTGGATTCATATGAAATCACCTTTAATGTAACTCATCTATATTTCTGCCAAAATTCTTCCTGTTTCCCCACCACACTGGCCGATCTGGCAGGTGTAAGAGCAGCCTTACCTCTCTCCACCTTGCTCCAGCACTGCTCGAGACATAAACATTGGTTTTCCTTGCCATGTTCTTGCCAACGGAGCCTGGGAGAATGGGAGAAATCATCCTTCTTGAGAAATGCAAAGTGATTGCTTAAAAGGAAGCCAGACACCTCCAAACTATTTTTATCTGTGATTGAGGAGATGATTTTTCACACTACAAATTAATCCCTTCAAAAGCAAATACTTCAAGGACTATTACAAGTTCCAAGAGCAGATGGGGGAAAAACCCATGGCTACAAACATGATTAAACAAAATGTGTGTGTTCTTCAGTAACAGAGCGAGACAAACAGGAATTTCTGAATCTTCAAGAGGCCCTTCACCAGGATCAGGAAAGAGGATCAGAACAGAGCAGGTTTCTCACATCTCTGTGCTGCAGTGAAATGCTCATTCTGTAATTACTGTACGGGGACTGCAGCAGAGAAAGGACAGCAAAAAATGTGCCATCTAATTGCATTTTATAACCTGCTTGTACAAACTAAACACTGCCTGACAACAACACCCCCCAAGCCAAGGGGAAAGCAGTACCAGTGGCGATGATCAGTCCTGGCGCTGACTCCTTGGAGAGAATGGGCATCCTGCGCAGCTGGAAATTCAGCAGCTGGCTCAGCCGCTGGGCCAGGTGGAGAGAGCAGCCCTGGGACAACTGGGAAAGCAAAACACTGGATTAACATCCACCCCTCATCCTGTCTAGCCCAGCCCTCTCTGCTTGGAAAGGCAAGGAGGAGCTCCTTCGTGGTGGCATCGCTGTTTCAGCCTCTTTTCATGGAGCAAAAACTCCTCCAAGATCACCAAGCCCATCGCTAATAAACCCCGTCCCCAAATGCCACTTCTGGGGTCTTCTTGCTGTCCCACTGATGCCTTAAGTTTTAGCTTTTATGTTTTTTCAGACTCTGTGCTGGTTTAATGTGCAGTTCTGGGGTTTGTATTAAGGGTTGAGGAGCTCTCTTCACAGGCTAGGGAGACAAAACAATTCCTTTCCAGCTGGGCACCAAGGACAAATTTTAGGCTCAGGAGTGGAAAAAAGGGTGAAGAAGAGAGAAAGAACAAAGAGGATGGAGTTTCATAACCTGTAATTGGACAATTAACTCCAATCTGCTGATGGACCAGAGCTTAGAAAAGTGTGAAGGCTCCCCCTCATGCCCGGCGGCCATTTTGTGCCCATTTGTGGGTTTGACTTGGGTGCAGCCCCAAGGGGTTCCTGCACTGCCCAAGCTGGATCCTTTCAATAAATCCCTTTCTATTCTTTTACTCTACCTACTCTCTGCTTCTAGATCAGCCTTTCCAGACAACACCAGGCAGCCTGTGTGTTACAGGTTTGGCACTAGCTAAGTGCTAGTGTATTTATAAGAATATATTTCTTTCAATTTTTGTTGTGAGATTGGCTTAAGAAAGGAGCGGAGCTAGCCCAATATNAGCTAGTCCTATATTTAAACTATTAAGATAAAAACTTTATTAACTACCTTTAAAAGGGAAGAAAAAAACAAGAATCATAATGAAACTTCCAAAACCCTCCTCCTCTCTTTACTAATTCTTTACTTCCCCACTGACAATATGAAGAGACATGAGGCTTTTCACTCAATTACTACCCTTAGAATAATAATTTCTTCACTCATTAAGGGAGAATTTTTTTTGTTTGTTTGATTGTTCTGTGAGGGTTTTTTTTTTAATTTTAAGTGGGAAAAGGTTGATTTGGGGGTACCTGGCAGTCGATGTGCTCCCCATAGTGGGTCTGTGCCGGGGGCTGGAGCAGCTCCCAGGTGCCGCCCTTGTCGAAGGTGATGACGGAGCGCATGTTCTCCTCGCTGAAGGAGCCGTTGATCAGCGTGGCGATGTAGACGCCCCTCACGCCCTCCACGCGGTGGAAATCCGCAAAGGGCTCGTTGGCAAAGTACCTGCGGGGTGGGGGCCTTCAGTTTTAAGTTTTTCTGGTTTTTTAAGGTTTTTTCTGGTTCACTTTGGTGCGAGGCTTTTGGTTTTGTGCTAAGGGTGGCTGGGAGCTTTACACAGCGTGGTGGAAACAATCCTGTTCCAGCTGGGGACTCAGGGACAATCTCTTCAAATTTAAGGCCCAAAGCACAAACAATCTGAAAAGAGGAGGGCGGGCAAGCAAGCAAGGAGGATGAAACTTCATGATTTGAGGCTGCTAATTAGACAGTTGACTTCTGTATGCAAATGGGCTAAAACATAGAAAATGTGAGATTTTGTGAGGGGTGACCAAGCTCTCTTGTGCTTCCATCCTGGAGCCATCCGGGCACAGCCACGGCTGTGGCACTGGCACTGCCAGCGTGAGGCCTTTGGAGGCCCCTCAGTAAATATTCACTTTG
>VXBU01016070.1:46694-68120 GCA_013400315.1 Bombycilla garrulus | reverse complement strand
GGAAAACGGAAATTTTAAAATTACCTTCAAGGAAAGAATCTAGATTGGTGCTGTTCATGGATAACCTTCTCTATAGATGCTGCCTCACTCTGAGACAGTATTTATCAAAACCAGAAGAATTCTCTAAAGGACAAAACCCTCTATCAATAGTGTTAGAATGTAGCTTTTATCTTCTTTAATTTCTTTAGGAATGTTAAAGGAAAATAGTAATCTTTATAATTCATGTATTGGTAGCAAAATGTTTAACACTGCAATCCTAAGAAGAAAAGAGTACATTCACAGGAATTACTCAGGGAATTGGCCTAAAAAGGATTCCTTCTCCACCCCTCTATTATTATTTTTTGGTGGTAGATTATTATTCTAATAGGATTAATGTTACCCTCTTGGCTTCTGTGCAAAAGGGTGAGTTCACCTTGCCATAAGCTGTTTTAGTGTGAACAGAGAAAAGAGAGTTCTCAAGTCCTTGAAGGATTTTTTTTTTAAGAAGAAGTCTCCTGATGGCCTATTCTTCCTACAAAAAAGAGTCATATACATTCATTCATTCATTCCTATTGACTTATCTCATGATGGAAAGATTCTCAATAAAGGCTGTCTCAGATCCAACCAGTGAAGCTTCAAGGAAAAGGTCTTGGAAGAACTTCATGGACTACAAAGCTTTTCCCATATTATAGAAAAAGAAAAGCAAACACTTTAGGCCGGACACTGCTAAAACCTGCTCAGGTGGGTTAGCTAAACTTCCATTGCTTTCCCTTCATTCTTTCTGCATGGCAAACCTGTCCCACTTATTTTCACTCCTGTCCTATTGTTGAGGGTGATGCCTTTACATAACCCAGCTCTACCAGAAAAAAAGTCTCCATTTAGTGCCGAGAGAAACACATATGAGTCCTTCAGGATGAAAGGTAAGAAAAGCAACTTATTCCATCAAGCTAAAGAGCAGCTCTTCCAGAGAAGGCAGGCCATTTGCATGCCATTTGGGTTCACTGGGAGAGACGCCTTCCTTTTTCTTCCATTCCTGCCTCCCAGTCCATGAGTGACCATGGGGCTGAAGAGGAGAGTCTACATTACACCCCAAATGCATTAAGGACCCCAGCACATTGCTATAGGCCATCAGAATAAACCTGGCAGTGCTTTGAAGTCTGTAAACTGATTCCTAGATAACTGCTTAGAGTTTCTCCCCTCCCCATGCCCCAAACAGCTTTTCATTTGATGTTCTGGCACAGAGCTAATCTGAGAAAGGATCAGAAACTCGAAGCTATTGACAGTAGTGACAGGAGTGTCTCAGTGTGACAGCTGATTGAGCCCCTCTCACATTTCACTGACAAACTCAATTGCTCCAGTAAATCGAGTGAAAGTCAATACAGGCAGCTCCTCCTCAAGCTCTGGGTACATCCCCCCTCCCTGAGCCTTCCTGGGGGCCCCTTGTTGCTGCCAGCACTTGTAGGACCCCTCTGAGAGCTCATCCCTGGGTGACACGGAAACACGGACCTGCAACTCAGGGCTTGGAGTTTTGAGGGCAGCAATGCAGTGTTTACCCTACTGATATAAAGCTTGGTTTGTCTTACTTCTCCCTCTTCACCATTTTCCTTTTTTCATATTGTTTTTTTCTAGAGACCTCTCCTGGAAAATCGAGTTGAATCCTAAATCCTCAACTCTTACAGGCAGACACTGTAACAGCCAGGCTATGTTGGAGGTGCAGGAGAGTGTTGTCTGCAGGTCCAGCCTCCCCAAGCAATGCCCATATGGCAGTGCACGTTGGGGTTAAAAACAGGAAATACAGGTCTGTCTCTGCTGGCTTTTTCTGCTGTAAATCAGCAATAAAAGCCAGCTGCGAGGAGTAAAATCTTATAAAGGTAGAGGAGGTGGGAGAAGAGGCTCAAGCCAGTTGCAGATGGCAACCTTGTGTTAGTCCTGAGTAACCAGGCAATTAAATCAGTGACTTAGCAGGCTTTTTCCACACTTTAATTGTCAAGCAGGGGTGTCTGTAGCCCAGAGCATGCAAACCACAAAGCAGACTTAGCAACACGCATGGGGAGCCCGAATTTTTGCAGAATATGGCACAGGGAGAGGGGGTACATGGTGAGGAACATGTGCAGGCTACTGTTTGCAAATGGAAATCAAATAGGCTGACATTACCAATAATGAAGTGTGAGGTTGGCGTGGTTTCTCTCTCAGATTTCAGCACGGTTTATTTTTATAGAGGCAGCTTCCTCGTGCAAAGTGTTGGCAAACAGGCTGCTGGCAGGGAGGTGGGGAGGGGGTCAGCAGGATGGACAAGGCTTCTTGGGGAGGACACAGGACATTCCCCACATGCTGGGATGGAGCACCGAGCAGCAGAAATGGAGCACCAAGAGAAAAAAGTGACATTTTCTTAGACACAAATGGCCCAGATACTGATCTTGGTTGGTGAGAGGAGTGAGGGAAGACGAAGGAGCAGAAGGAGGAGAAAGTAAAATGGTGCTGAGCAGGTATCAGGTGCTGAGAGGGCAAGGGTTAAACAGGACAAGCTCGAAGATAGAGCTGGGCAAACAAAATAACAGGCTCTCTGTTGCATGAAGTCATATGAACAAGTAACCAAAGACACCTCTACCTAAATATACTCCCCCGTCCCCAGGTCATTAGAGCACGTCAAGCTTTGCCTCTACTTACCCCATCCAGCAAACAGCTGAGGACACAAAAGCTACACTGTCCCGCTTGCCTTAAAAAGAAATCAACTCGAACATTACAACACCTCCATCCCAGAGTCATGCTCTGGTGCCAGGATCAACACACAGATGGTCTGCCTGCCCTGCTCCCACCACTGCACCGTGGCAGCTCAACGCCCTGCAGCCGGAGCATCCTGCAGGCTTCCCTGCCTCCTGGCGCTGCAGGGACACGTGCGCTCCCAACCAAATGACCTCATCTGGACTGGATTGAGCCTTCCAAGTCAAAATAAATACAGCACGTAGGAACTGGCAGTGATTTTTCAAAGATTTAAGTTGGGTCCTTCTCAATTTTCACTCAGCACTTCATACATTTTTTTTCCTGCTTCAAAATTGGGTACATTTTATATTTCCCTGCTCCAATACGTATTTTATAAACCTGCCTCTTATGTAGTTAATATTTTGGTTCCGAAGCTAACTGGTTAAAACACATATTAATAGGTTTGGCATGGAAAAAAAAAATGAAGAAGAAGAAAAAAAGGCAGGTGAAAGAAATGGTGGGGGAAGAAAAATAGCAGTGGTGTTTGGAATGGCTCTGGAGCCAAGATAGCAAACCTGGTCTTTTTAATGGGACCACCCAAGTGAAAAAGACCTTCTTACTCACGTTTGTTATGTTCACTGCAGTGTAATTCAGAGTCCAGAGGAGAGTTAGAAAAAGTAATAGTGGGGTTTATTAAGGGCTTAGCAAATGAGACAAAGTGCTGGGCTCCCACCAGAGGCTGTTCCCAAATTTGCCAGCAGAATACAATGTGATCTCAAATACAGCTCAACAAACACAGGAGCAGGGAGACCGTGCTGCTGGAACAATCTGTCAGTGACTGCTGGGACTTTGCAGAAGTTAACCATGGTTCAGCAGCTTCTCCTGAATATACGTGTTGGGGTTTTTGCAGAGATGAGTAACATCGCCTCCTCTAAACACATTTCTGAGAGCCAAACCAAAGAAAACCCCCAAAAACCCCAGCACCCCTTCTGAAGGCCTCTAAAACAGAACAGCATTTGAGTCTGTGGTATTTTGTCCAAACAACAACCTAATAGGAATCCTAATTACTTAAAAATAATTACTTAATTCAAAACCAAACCTTTATGTCTTACAAATTGTTCGGTTGGGTTGGCTGAGTCAGGTCTAAGGTTCATTTCCAGGTCATAATTAAAAATATTACCAGTGAGGGAAATGTTTATGATGCTATAAGTGCCGAGATAAGATAAACTAAGAAGTAATAAAGGAAAGAGAAGTTTTGAAAACCACTTAAAAAAAGAGACGTGGATAGAGATAGAACAGATCTTCCAGCAATGGCAAAGCTGGGTTCTTGGATTACTTGCCCCTATTGCTTTCTTCAGCCCAGCTGAAACACTCCCATCAGCAAAATCCTGTCATTAGATTTAGCGAAGGCATCTCCAAGGACAGAGCAACAGTCATGTGCAGCATTGGCTGTATCAGTGTTCCTTCTCTCTGGGATTACACTGTTTGTATCCTAGACTCTAGGAGCGAGGATGATTGATGTATAACAGTACGGGAAGGACAAGGGGGACTGTCGGGAGGGGCAGAAGATGGCAAAAACTGGTGCCCAACATGAAACATTTAAGCCCTAAACTTCTGGGGGGATATGATCCTACCCTGCAGTGCTGCTATTTTTTTGCCACAGAATTAAAAAGAAGGACTTTTCCTGGTGTCACTGCAGGCCACAGAGGATAAATCCAAATGACAGGGCTTAAGTTATGAATATGGGGAATTAGAGATGAGAAGTAAAGCAGCTTATAATGACTCTCCCTTTTGCTCTTTGGATAGCAAGCTTCAGTATTGATTTTGAAACACCCTGTCTTCATCCTTACAGCTTCTTGAAAATGCAGCTTGAGTGTTTCTTCACCTTGCAGCCTCTTCAGCATGATTTGATAACAATAAAAAGAGAACATAAAAGTTTGGCATCACGTATCATGATATTCATTCATTTCCTGGTTTTCTAAGCACAGCCACTGCTGGGAGGGTGCTGAGAGAGAGAGATTTCAATAACGTCCTTATGAGGACAGCCAGTATTCAACTCAGAGCCTCCATTCCCATCAGTGTCAGTGCAGGGAGACAGAGGCGGCTTGACAACATGTCATTCAGCCAGTCATCTAAAGTCCAACCACAGGAGTGGCCTGCACAAATCCTGCAACAGCTCCTTGCAGCACCATGTAATACAAAGTTCATGTAAAGTGGTTACCACCTCCGTGTCATCCTGCTCACAAAGACATTCAGGCAGCCTCAGGACACTCACCAAACTCTTGCCCCACAACACTGCAGACAACACAAGCATCCATATCCAAATGGAAACTTTCGTTTTCTGCTGACCAGCACATGACTTGGTAAAAGATCGAGCAGCTTTGTGAGTACTGAGGAGCACATAAGGTTGGTAAAGTTAATTTTATCATCCATTCTGACCCCAGCTTTGAGGTGGGGCAGACACATTTCCCACTCAGCTGCAAAACATTTTGAGGTTTTTTTTAAAGTGCTTAACATCTACTACCAAAATAGCCAAGATGGGCATCTTTGGTGGGACAAAACACTGGGCCACATCCCTCACTGCTTTTCCTGTTTGCTCTTAGTGTTGTGCAGGTGAAGTCTAACTTGTTCCAAAAAGGGAGTGAAATTACTATTCCATCAAATAACTCACCTCCTTGGAGAGATAAGGCTGAGAAGGAAAACTAAGGTGAAATAACTTGGCTGAGTTTGTACACGAGATCAGTGCTGCAGAATGAGAGTCAATTTCCTGGCCTCCTACTCCAATACTCAGCTGCTAGATTGATCCTGCTGTCTTCCAAAAATGAACTTCACTACTCGAGGACAGACAGTGAGGTTTCCTGTGGATTTTCACTTTCCTCTCTGTGTTTTTCCTCAACAAAAGAAAAGCCATTAATATTCAATCATTCCTGCATGTAAGATGCAGTTGCTAAAATGGTTTTGCACTTAACAGCCTCCAGTTGTAGACTAAATTGATGACACTTAAAACATGCCCAGGAGCCATAGCAGAATGATCCTATTACAGCAGTGCCTTAGTAATGTTGTGTTAGTTAAGGTTATGTTGGCTGGTTCTGAGGGTTTATAACCCAGCTGTGAATATATTCTCCAGGCTGGGACCAGTTGCCAAGGGGATTTATTCCTGCAGCGAATCATATGGCTTTTTGGGTTGTTCTTTTTCTTTTCCATCTACTTTAGATCACAATTTTGTCTGTTTCTTTTAAAGATACAACATAAAGAGAAAAAGAATAAAACATCCCTCTGTCATAAGGGGAGTAGGAGCTGTACTGTATTCCAAGCTAGAGTTAACCTACCTCAGGCAATCCCTACCCCATGCCAATATCCAAGTACTCCCCAGTCTTTAACATGAAGGATATCAGTGCTGCTTTCACTGCTTTCTTTATATGAGAGCTCAGGTTTTGCAGATATTAAATCACGCTTGGTTGTGTGGGAAACCTCTGACAGACTGAGCATCTCTGAGGGGTGAGCTGACTCCATAGGCCCTGAACCTCTTCTTTTTCCACCTGCTTTAAAGACTTTCAAACTACAGCTTGAATGACTTCTCCCCTGCACGAGGGATTTTTTTTTTTCTTCTACAAAGACCACTTTGGTCACAGTTCTATTTGACAGAGTTGTTTCCAGGAGGTAAAGTTTTAAAAACTGATTTGGCCTATATGAGGAGACTTTAAAACCAAGGTACACATGTATCTACTGTCACTTTCTGAACCAGACTCGTATGCAAGAACAAGAAACCCATGAAGTGGGATATAGTAGGGTGTAAAAGGACATAAGGAACAAAGGCCTATTTGGATGGAGCAATGCAAAGTTCCTGTCATCATGATCAACCCAACAGCAGAACAAGCTCCCCAGAGGCCCGAGATGATGGAAAATTTAACTGAATTTATTTTCTGTGTATAACCAGTGTCAGAACCAAGTATTTGCTGAATTCAGAGCAAACATATTGGGTACAATTCCAGACAGATGACCTGCTGAAATATAGGACCTGAATTTCATCGTTTTGACATTGACTTTGGTACAATGTCAGTAAAAGCAGGGCGCAACCTGCCACCATTCTGCTTGGGTTGCATTTTGCACCCATGATGACTGAGAGAGGCGTGAAATGCTCCACAAAGCTTTGAGCACAACACTCCAACCAAGGAGGCAGGTCCTGCTCTCCATCTGCTACCCTCCTCAAAGCCTTTGCACTTCCTTTGCACCTCACAGCTCTCAGCAGCTCTGAGCAGGCCGCTCAGTTTGCATGAACCCTCAGAGGAGATGGTATCTGGATTCACGTGGCATCTGTCATCTAAAAAGTGTCTGACTGAGACTGACCCTGCCATGGTGTCTTTACGTGCTGGCATCTGTGGAGGGGAAATGGGAACAGGACAGGGTGGGAAAGGCAGCAGAGGTGGGGCTGTTCAGCCGGGAGAAGAGGAAGTTGTGTGGAGGCCTCACAGCAACATTCCAGTATGTGAGGGCAACCCAGAGGGAGGCTGGGCAGGGGCTCTTCATTAGGAACTGCACTGATAAGACAAGTTGTAAAAGGAGAAATTTAGGTCAGGTATCAGTAAGAAAACTTTTATTGTGAGGATGATGAGACACTGGCACAGGTTGTCCAGGCAGGTGGTGGATGCCTCAGCCCTGGCAGTTCTCAAAGCCAGGCTGGATAAGGCCTTGAGCTACCTGCTCTGAAGGGAGGTGTCCCTGCCCATGGCAGGGAGGGACTGGGACTAGATGGTCTCTTAAGATCCATTCCAACCCCTTAGCGTTCTATGATTCTCTGATTCCATGAGAGGCAGCAGAATATCAGAGAATAATGAGAAAAATTGTCCTTCCTATATCATTATCAAATGGACAAGTCCAACTCTTCACCCAGGCCCTTTCCTCATCCATCTGCATGTTGCTCCTGCCTTGCCTGAGTCTCCTGACAGCAGATAAGCTGCTAAGGCAGAGGGTATGGGATCACTCTTTCCCTCCCATCCACGCAGAGAGATCAGTGAAAACAACAAAACAGTTATTAATTCTCCCTGGGATTTCAAAGCCTAAGTTCCACAACACAGCATTTTCAGCTGCTTTAGCTCTCTTTTAACACACTGGTGCATGTTTGCCTTTGAGAAGTATAAGTGACACTTTCAAATTTAGCTTTGTAGGCTGGGGATGACAATTGATAACAATAATATTTTTCATGTGAGCAACACTTCATTCAGAGGGCTCTCAAACTGCTTTTCAAAACAGTATGGCTTCCCTTAATCCAGCACCAAAATGAACCTACCTCCAAAGTGGAACAAAGGACCATCAATGCAAGGTGGTAGTACACAGCAATTTAGGGCAGGAAGTCAAGAATTATATGTCCCACTGAAGGCAGAGGGTCAAGTAAAGTTGGCAGAAGGCATATCCTGAATGAGAGCCTGGACAAAACATCATCACCGGCTCCAGCTCAGGAGGGAAAGTGCCATGGTGTCATCACTCACTAGAAAAGGTCAGAGACCCAATCTTCATGTCTTGAACAGGGGCAGGGCACTGTGTTAATGCACATGTTCAGAAGTACAGCAAAAGAAAAAGAAAAAAGGCAGTTTGCTGACTACACTTCTGAAGCCTCTGCTGCAACAAAAAGAAAGGGCGCTATGAGTTTTTTGGTCTCCCTTTTCCTGTAGAAAGGAAAGGTTCTATTGAACTTCAGTCTACACTGTTGCGCTTTACAGGAAGCCCAACCCACTCTGAATGAATATGAACAGTAAGAGGAGACCACAAGGTGTAAAACTCTTGAAGTGAGTACAAGACTATTCATAAAATGAGTGAGAAAAGGAAATAGGTGATTATAAAAGGTCATTAGAAATGTCAGCTTACAAATGACATTGTGTGAAGGGAGGTGTAACCTAGACAAACCTACCACTGCTGAACTTGAAGAGGGCACCCATAACCTCAATCTCTTTTGTTCAGAGTTTACATTTAGGAAATTTCTTTCATAATATTATCACTCCAAAACTTACATAAATCCAAAGAATGGGGACTAATCCACTCCGCTTCCACTTTGCAGCTGCTTTAATTCCTTCCAACAGATGAATGAAACTAAAAAAAATTCCCAGCCACCAGAAATGCAGATGCTCAACAGCAAAGCCAGCAATTACCTGGGCACAAGTGCAGCATGAAATTTAGAGGCTCTGAGAAAAGTCATCTGGAGCATCTCTTGTTCAAACACCTCTTGTCCCCAGACAGATCCCACTGAGAGGATTCCATCTTTTATAAAACATTTCTGAGATTAAATTTTCTGCAGCGTATTGGTTCACCAAGTGAAACTTCTTCCCCCTTAGAGCGCCACAGCAGCAAGTGAATGGATAAGCAAAGGTGATCCAACTTGCTTAGCACAGCACCTGTGTCATACAAGGGTCAAGCACTCTGATGTGGCAGGAAGAACAAGATGTACAAGTATTACATGAGTATTTTGAACATTAAACATTTAATTGGTTAGATAAGCATAATGACAGAGGTATAAGGATTGCTTTTAAGAGGCACCAGAGCCAAAAGGGATGTGTTTATCAGTGGTGCTATAGGTAACACTTCTTTGAGTTCTCAATGACTGGAATACTTTCCTACAGTTCCAAGTTCTTTGTATGATCTTCTACCCTGCTTTATTAAATCAGCAAAGTATTTTTAAGAGCCCTTTACTGCCCATATACCTCAGACATTTAACAGCCTCTCTCTTTGGATTTCACTTCTTGTTTTAAGTCTTTATAACCTCTGCAGAATCCGATGATTTTTTCAAGCAGAGATTCAAACTCTGCAATAAACATGGGCACAGGAGAGGGTGGACAACACATCCTCACTCCTACAATTCTCTCCTCCTGCTTCATTCCACCCATGTAATTCCAAGTTAGCCAATGCTTTCACTTATCTTTATTACTCTTACTTCTTTTAGCAGAGAGAAACATTAACTGAGGGGGTGTGATCCAGATTTGCTCAGATGAAGTACAGGAGCCTTTGCACTCCTTCATTTCATGCCTCCGTGCATTTCTTGCTAACGAGTGGAAGAATGCAAGGGAGAGCCACCGAGGCTAAGGTAGATTCTCCAAAATCTGGTCTCAGTCCTCTGCTACATCCTCGGCAGATATTACAGTGCTGTCTGCCAAAGGAACTTAGCTCTGACACAATTCAGCCCAGGCCAGTTAGCTATTTAAAGAGAAGGGTTTATTTCTACACTTTAAACCCTCCTCCCCTACAAACTCCCACCCTGTTTTTTTTTAAGATGGGAAATTATCAGTAGCCCTGAACATGTAAAATTTGACAGAAGCTTACCAATTTGTATTGGTCCCTTCATCTTTGCTGTTACTTTCATTCTTCCATAAATTCCTTTAACTATTAAGCACTGCTATTCTCATAACAACTTTGGCAAAGATCAAAATAGTGTGGCAGGTTTGCTCCAATTTTCTACTCCTACAAGCAGGATAATGAAGAGCTAGATGGAGACAAAACATGTTTTTCTTTCCTTTTCTGTCCTAAAGGATTTTGTCCTGGAATTCCACACAGTCAGTGAAAACATTTTAAAGAGTAATTAAGGTGGACTTTGTGGGGTGGGAAGGCTGTGGAGATTGGCTACAGGCCAGTACTTAGGTCATTGTGCTTTTGCTGAAACAATGACAATGTCAATGGATATGACTGCCTCACCTTTTAAAAAAAGAGCCTGTAACTCCTAGGGAAACCAGAATAACTATGAATGAAACTACTGTTTACTTCAGCAGATCTCTGGTGACAGAAAGCTCTGCTCTGACACATATATGTGTGTATGTGAGTCTGCAAACCCCAGTCCAGTGAGTTGGAGAAAGGAGTTTGACACCTCACAACTGTTTTGCACAAGATGAACCTACTGCATGCCTCACCTCAACAGAGCAGTGCTTTCTTCAAGGAATCCATAAATCCCTGGAAGGGCTGCTTGATTTAGGCTCTGCTTGGTGCAGCTGAAGTCCCAAGGAGTTAAGCTCCTGGTTAGTCTCACCAGCTGTTGAAACCTGCCACAACCAGGATCTTAAAATGGATCTTAGAATCCTATCCTTGCAAGGACTGCACACACATTAGACTATGCTGGAATCTACTTCAATTTGAAAAGAAAATCAAATTAGCAGACAAACAAAAAAAAGTCTGAGAGAGATTATTTAATCCCTAACACTGAGTTCAACCTTTGGAAAGAGTCAAAATTTTATGAGGCTTCAGGGGAAAGGAGGACACTCAGATGAGGCCGAAGCAGCCCACAGGGGAAGCTGCCTATTTCATTTCTGGAACATGGGCCATGTGCATCTATTTTTAGCTTTGAACTGAGTTCCTCTCCCTCCTGCCAGAAGTCCTGAGCTCTGTGCTGGTGCAATGAAAGCAGTGGCTCAGCCATTCTCTAATAGCTTTTACTTCTTAATAAAGAGCAGCACTTAGGCAGAGGATGAGGTTACTGTCGGAGGGGTCATGATTAATAATGATTAATCTGATCCTTGCCAACATGAACTGGATCCACCATTCACTAAATAATTACTCTGCAGCATGGATACCATTTCCAGAGGAGGCATATGTTTGTCATATTAAAACCAAGACCAAACACACAAAAAGAAAAGGGGATCTGACTTCTCAGTAACACTTCATCTCATAGGAACCACCAGAAAAATTAAGCAAAAAAGAGAAAAAGAAAAAAAAAAAAAAAAACCNAAAAACAAAACAAAAAGAACCAACAAAATTCCTACAACAACAACTGCAAATCAAAGGATAAGAGCAGTTAAACACTGATGAGTCACCCACCTTTTGGGAGAAGAAATAGAAAGCAAATAAAACTAAACCCTCAGAAGGCAGAGCTGCACGTGCTGAGGATATGGAGCACTCTGCTACTTCTGGCTCTTAACCTTATGCATAACTCTAATATGCACATTATTTGCCCACCCACACATTTCCCTCCTGTTCTTAAATTACATTTTTGTTTTCCTCAGAAAGCACACAAATGAAATTGCTCCCTGGGAAACATATTTCCTTCTTTGTGTTAGCATGCTACTTGCCACAAGGAAATCCTAGTCCAGGATTGTCATTCTTAAACAACAATGCACCTCAAATAACAAGCAACATTATAACTTTATAACATCATGGGGAAGCATAAACTAATGGGAATCTAATAAGCACTCTGAAGGGCATCTATGAACCTTACAATTACAGCAGGATGCTTGTGGTGCAGAGAGTTGGTTCTGGGCCTCAGAGCATGGATAAATTTTACTCCCACAAAGCACACAAACAAGAAGCAATGGTGCCAAAGGCAGGCAAGGACATGGGTGTTTTGCTGGCAAGAGGTGCCAGTAAATCTGGGGACTCCTCCCAGTCATCCTGCTTCACTGACCCAAAGCTTCCTCGAGACCATCCACGGGGGATGCTACTCTAGTTCTTCAGTGCACTCAGCTCTATTCCTTTTGAGGTTTTCAAAGCTTTTGTGGGATTTATATTGCACTGTTTACCCTTCCATGTCATCACGCAGGGTTTGATTAGGACTGGGAGGTCACACAACACAGACCACCAGTCCCTCTCCTTGTCTGGTGCAAATCCAGCAGGCAGGTTGGGTTCCTTGTGACTGTTGTGAAATCCCAGCCCTGTGCAAGCCTGCTTGGACTTCTGCCCTTCACAGCTCCAGATTTTACACACTGGTGATTCGCACCATGGAAAATACTGTGCAGACGGTGTCTTTGACTGCCAAACTCAGGGAAGCAGGGCTCAGGTCAAGGAAGTGCCATTGCTTCTAGAGGCATACTGGAGCATCACAGAATCACAAAATGTTCTGAGTTTGAAGGGACCCACTAAGATCGTCAAGTGCAACCCTTATCCCTGCACAGAGACACCCCAGCAATCCCACCCTGTGCATCCCTGCGAGCGGTGTCCAAACTCTCCTGGAGCTCTGGCAGCTTTGGGACTGTGCCCATTCCCTGGGGCACTTGTCCAGTGCCCCAACATCCTCTGGGGGAAGACCCTTTTCCTTTATCCAAACTAAACCTCCTCTGATTCAGATTCCTGCAGCTTCCTCAAGTCCTGTCTGCTCACAAGAGTGAAGATATCAGTCTCTGCCTCTCCCCTTCACAAGGAAGTTTTAACTGCAATGAGGTCTCCCCTCAGTCTCCTCCAGGCTGAAGTAAGAAATGCTGGTAAATTAAATCCTTGGCAACGAGGTTATGATTTGGTTCAGCTGGGCATTTTTCCTAGTGGGGCAGTGTGTTCAGGATTTTTTGCCAGTTTCCAGATTGAAGGAGTGAAAGAAAAATAAACTCTTTGAAAAGCATCACCTTTCACAAAAATTTCAGCTGAAAAGTAGTTGGTGACTTTAAAACCAAAATTTAAATAGCTGATGGTATAAAAACCACATATCTATTTATGTATACATTCATGCAAATGAAAACTAAGTTGCCTTTTCACAAAACTTTACAGAGGCACCAGAGTGAAACACAAAGCAAGGTAGGGAAAAAGAAAAGAAAAAAGAAAAAGGCCGCAGCAACAATAACAATAATGAAGATAAATCTTTAAAATGTGAGACGGGATGCAGGAGGTGGGGGTAGAGCTCTGCAAACAAAACTAAATCCAGTGCACTGTTTTTCCCCTTCACAAAGTGAAACAAGCTGTTCCTAAAATAATGCTTCCTGGGTTTTCTGACAATTAGTGTCCTGGAGGATTAGCCTACAATCATCGGCAAGTGTTTGCCTTTCCCAGCCGATGTCACCATAGAAGTCTGTGTTTATCTACAAGGCCCAGGGGATAATTTATAAGCTGAGCTGAGGTCCTGAATTCACAGACATACGTTCCACACTGCCACCCACCCTCCTGTACTATTTTGCTCCCCATCTACCTCCTATCCCCTGAAATATAGACAGGACCCTGCCACGGGCATGACAAATGAGCTTTACAGCCTCTGAAGCAAGCACTTGCCCAACAGTTTATGTTGATACAACAAATAAAGAGGTACTGATATGGTCAACACATCATCAGGCATCAAAAATCAGATTTCAGGAAGTAACTGAATGCAAAAAATATTTTATCACTGTTCCAGAAAACATCAAAGAGGATGGGATGATTCTTCCCCTCTGAAGACTGTTGCCTACACTCTAATTGAAATATTGCCATTTGTGAGTTTGAGGTCTACTACTCAGGCTTTGTTAGAGATAGTGCTTTGTAAAACCTCTCTGCAATCCAGATGTTCCGACTTTATTTCTAATCTATGCTACCAGTGCTTTAACGTTAGGGGTGTTCTGGTCCCCTTGTAAACTGAAATTATTCAACCAGAGTACATCAAAATAGTAAAGACTAAGGTAAGTAAGAGTGTTTATTTCTAAATTAACTTTCCCCTGATGTGTTAGAACCTCAAAATGAGAATATTTACCTTGCATTTGAGAGCATGGGAAACTAGTCTTAAAGAAAAGTAATATGAATCCTTGTCTTGATGGTAAACTGACAATGTAGCTCATGACAATTAATTTCTTAATTTGAAAATTCTAATAAAAGCACCCAAGCAAAACAAAGCAAAGCAATGAAAGACCCAATTCTAGAAAGAATTTGTAAGTGTCACCAACATTCCTCACAACAGAGAATAGTGCAGAACAGGTACATGGGTGGATGGATGGGTTTGTAGATAAGATAGATCTGTTCTCAGATCTCAAACATTAACAAAAGAGGGCTGAGAGACACTGTTATTAATGAAAGTCAATGAACATGCATGTTGAAGGTGGAAAACACTTTTCTTCCTGAGAATTCATCTCTTTTCCCTTCAGGACACTATCAGGAGTTTCTGGAGCTTCATGGACACAGTTTGAACCTGCCTCAGGTCTAAACCCAGTCACAGGCAGTTCACAAGATACATTAGATAGCAAAGTTATTTGGGAATCAAGACCAACTGCTTCACTCTGCCACATTTAACATTGGGTGATCTGATTTTATAAAATGTTAATGCTCAAATCAAATTTTGCTTCATCTTTGGAAAGACTGATCTCCAGATTAAAACTTATCTTTAGCTACAAAAACAGAAGGCCATAAGAACTAAAGAAAAAAAAAAGAATTAAAAAAAATTGTCAGAGATGAACGTGGCTAGTGTGAAAAAGTGCCAAGTGGTAGGGGGAAGGAAGAGACCACCAGCTGGCTGTTATTCCAAGCACAGTCCATCTCACTTGCAATTACTGAACCCTACCAGCGATCCCACCAATGTCAATTCGACCAATTTTAGAATAAGGGGCCATTCATTCCAAGTAATGAATATTGAAACCTGGCCATCGGTTTGTGAGCAAGTTTTTATACGTCTGTCATGAGGAACCCCAGTAAAGAATGTCCTTGTGATGGTGTCACTTCAGAACAAAAGCATGCAATGAACTACCACCCATCCAGGCAGTTACAGTAGGAGACCAAAGGTTGCATGCATTTAGCCAGCAAGGAAATGCAATATTCTTTAAGAAAGGCATTGCCTGGAGTGGATTTTTATAAAGAAACAGAATTCATGAATAAATAAACCAGATGGGAATAAGCCAGGCTAGGGCATTAACATCTCCTAGTGCAATGAATCCCCAATCTTGCTTGAGGGTTTTTCTACCAACAAACACAAAAACATTAATGTTGTACCATTGTCAATCATGCCAAGGACTCTGTTTGTGTCCAGGAACTCTGATATGCAACAACACAGATCAAATCCACCAGACATTAAGACATTCTTAGATTTCACCTGTTAAGATATGTATTCACTGACCTGATCTGAGTCTTTCACTTGAGAATTTTTCCCTTTTCTGCAACCACAACTCATAAGCAGTTTTGCATCTCCAATGACTTTTCCCTATAAGAGATAAGGAAGGAAAAACATCAGCACAATCTGAACCACTGAATATCACGAGGCTTGTATTTGTGACCAGGAGCAGGGGAAGAAAGGGCATTAGGGAAGCCTGAGGAGTCTTCCTGTGCTGCTGGGAGGTTCTCTTTCACAGAGGGGGAGCTCCCAAACTGCAAAGAAGGCTTCCCCAAGGGATAATATCACAACATTAGGGAAGTCACACAGAGGCAGAAGGAAAGCAAGGTGGGTGGTGAAAGACGTTGGGAAAGCAAAGCTGAAAAGAAACACATTATTTTAAACCATGGTTTTCATACACTTGCAGGAACAGGAACGTGTCTAGCACGCTCAGACAGTGCAAATATCAAACTGCAGCGACTTGAGGAAATGTTCATACACTACTTTTCCTGTTCACCTTTACCAAGTTAATGCCTACTTGTTTCTAATGTGCCCAGATTTGGTGAAATAAAGTCTTCAGGAGAGATTTGCTCTCAGTAGAACAACGGGTCCATGTCACCCCAGGTAAACCCATGCCCGGAATCCAAGACCACACTCTCACCTAGCACTGCTGGCACAGACTCTGCAACATCTGTGACATGGAATCATGGAATGTTTGGGTTGGAAGGGACCTTAGAGATCACCCCGTTCCACCCCCTGCCATGGGCAGGGACATATTCCCCTAGACCAGGTTGCTCCAAGCCCTGTCTAAATCTGACCTTGGACACTTTCAGGGACTGGTGCTCAAACCAACAGAGATTTGCAAAGAAACTGAGTCCATCTTGAAAACTCATCAGATTACCCACCACTGAGTATGATCCAAGCAGCAAGGTTCCTCATGTTAACAGGATTTTTTTTCTGGGGGTTATGAGTCACTTTGGTTCTTCACTAAAGTATTTTTGTTGCTTATCAAACCTAGACATCTTGGTAAATAATCACAGCAGAAAGGAGTTGGGATTCCAGACTTGGTCAAAATGCTGCTTCAATTTAAACTGCATGGAATCAAAAAGAATCAGTGGAGTCTCCACAAACGTATCACAATTACTTGTTTTTCCACAGGCATGCACACAAAGACATTGCCTACTTTCAGACTTTTGCTGTCCACAGTTGAAAAATAAACACTCTTGGCATCTGCTGGAGAACAGAGGGAGAATCTGCTTGCGTGCAGCCATGAACGGTCACGAGATTTCAACTGGATTAATTTACATAGAAAAGGAGATCCCAGCACAGTTAGTGAGTTTAGCCAAGTGGAATTGCTCTGCCCTAAATGATGAGGAAGGGAAAGGGCACGATTAAAAGGAATTGCAGCCATTGCTCAATGTCAGGGCACAGCAGAGAGATGACCCTTGGTGGTAGGAATTAAAAACAGACAGATAAACTTTTGGTCACCTTGGGGGAGCCTGAAACCTACCAGGTGTGGGGACATCTGTTGCTTGATGAGCTCAGCATCTCACAAGTCTCAGCAAGGTCAGATAATGTGCAGGAATTATCTTTTTCTCTCCTTCCAAAAGAGAAGCTGGGGAAAAACTAAGACACTGAAAAGGCCGTACTGATACCTGATCTTGATAACCACCCAAAATGCCTCATGTTTGGGCTGCTGATTACAAACTGTCAGACTCTGAAGTTGTCATAGGACTACTTCTAAGGGTTCTCTGCCTGTGACTCCCATAACCACCTGGAAAATCAAGAGTACAAGGGAAATATAAACCCAAAACTTGAGAGTTTTCTTCTTTTCCTCTGACAGTACAAGAATGAAGGGGCTCTTCAGTTCCCTGAGAAAACCCAAATGAAAGCAATGCATTGGTAAGTACTCCCACCTCCTTTTCCAGCTGCAGATGAACCTCTCTTAATGTGCATTGAATGAATGAGCTACTACCTCCACCTTGTTTTAGGAACGCTCCTCATGAGCAGATGCTTAATTTGCAGATAGGTGTCTAACATTAGGCAGCTAAGTTGAAAGGCAAAAGGGAAAAAAAAAAAAGCATATGGACAACATTTGCAGCCAGTCGCAACTCTGTTCCAGAGCAGATGGAGGCCTTGTCATTCAGGGGTTTCCTCACATACACCAAGCAGTTCAGTGGGGATAGGGAAAGGGGCTTCTGTTTGGATGCTTCTGTCTGGAACCAGATTAGAGGAAAGCACTCTTTTCCACAGCACACGCCTTGTGTTACATTAAACATGCATGTGCAACTTCAGCTTTTATTCAGCAATCTGAAGCAGAGCCCTCCAGGGTGCTAAGGGTTAGTGAGTTTTTGTTTGTTTATCTGTATGTTATTTTACAGTTTCTAGTGCCCAAGGAGTTTGTTGAGAAATTAAAACACCTCGCTGGGGCTATCCTGCTGTGGTTGTTGCCTCCCAATATTTCCCTCCTTTCTTCGTCCAGCAATGCTTGATGCTCACAGGGGAAGAAGAGAACATCACAAAGAGAGGAGCCTCACCTGACTGGGTATAGATGTTTGGTCTTAATTCATGGCGAGTAATTTCTGTGTTTCATGGCGAGTAATTTCTGTGTTTCCTGGCCTTTTAATAGCATGAGGAGCTATTGTTCAGAAGCAGGTAGGCACAAGATTTTCCAACAGGGAAGACTGCTTTGCCTTCTGCTGGCTCACATCCACTGCCAGACATCACCCTTCCCAAGGCAAAAGAGCAAGAAGGCTCCTTGACATATGTCCTATTATCCCACCTCTTACAGAGAATCTGGCTGGCCTCACCCACCTCCTTGCACCATGGGCTCCAGCAGTTGGCCAAAATTTGCAGAAAAATAAGAAAAAAAATGCAATAATAGTAACAGGCTTAATTATCTCAGCTGCACGGGTGACAGGAGCTGAGCAGTTGCCAGTTTTAACAGCCTGTGGTCGAGAAAAACACTGAACTGCATCACCCAGAAGTCAAATGAGGGTCGGTCACAACTCGCTTCACGCCAGCAGCTCCAGGGGAGGCGCAGGGCACACACAAATCACTGCAGCATTGCCTAGAGCCATCCTGTGTGGAGCTGCCAGCCCCGTTTAAAGGAGTCAGACAGGAGGCACATGGCACTGGACGGCCCCCAGGGAGCTGCCAGGCTCTGTGCTCTGGAGTTGCTGGCTGGGATTAACGCTAGGATCCTGCCTTCCAAGTCTGGAAAGCTCAGCTCCAGAGGTGGGCTCGGCTTAGCACTGTGCCATTCACCTTGCAGAAGCTGACAGGTCCAGCTGGGCTCTAACCTGCTTGGTTTTCATTAGCCTTTCTCTCTTCTGAGCAACAGCAATTGAAAATACTGGAAGCAGCTTTTTCCCCAGGGAGCTGGCACAACCACTCAGTGGGTGGCTGGGCACTGGAACCACCCCAGGGAAGGCCTCAAGTCTGCCAGAGTCCAAAAAGCATTTGGACAATGTTGTCAGGCACACAGTGTGATCCTTGAGGCTGTCCTGTGCAGGGCCAGGAGCTGGACTCGAAGATCCTTGTGAGTCCCTTCCAATGTGGGATGCCATTCTTCGAGTCTATGTATAGCACTACAACAGCAAACTCTAAAAATCCCCATGGCTGCATAAACGCCATTAGGAAGAACAACACATTCAGTGTTTGTTATGGTTTTTTTTGCTGTTCTGTCAGGGTGATCCACACATTTTGGAGAACCAGTACCCAAGTGCCTACAGTGGTAGAGTGGGAGAGAAGGGGGGAAAGGAAGGGAAACAAGAACTGAATCCAAGGTGGAGGCAAGCAGCAGTACAACAGACAGCTGGTGTTTGGGTGGTGGTAAATCACCCTGAAATGAGCCTCTTCCCTCAGCTCAATGAGGCCTAAACAACAAAGGAAGGCACAGCTTGCAGCCGGACAGCCTGCTAGCCAACCACAGACACACATGACAGCTTCATTCAGGAGCCCGGAGTCAATACAAAAGCTCCGAAATCAATCCGACATCCTGCGACCTCAAACAATGCGCCAAATCTTCTCAGAATTGGAGCCCCAAATGAGGGGGAGCAGCATTCAAGGGAGATCAAAACGCAGGGCTGGCATTGAAAGGGACTAAAAAGGAGAAGAATGTTCCCAGTTTATTAATGGTGAGGTCTGGCCGGCTGCATCCCAGCCACCATAGGTTACGTTCATTAAAGGGCAGCGCTTTGCACGTATTATGCAGAGCGCCCGGAGAGTATGTGTTGTGTGCGTGTGTCTGCCAGCGTGCCCCTCACTTGCTAGAGATCAGGATGTGCCTTTCTGCTTAGCACTGTTGTCTCCATCAGAAATTCCTCCTGTGTGAACCGCAAACGGGGTTTTTTCCCACTTGAGCGACTGTATGGGCACAGACGCGCACACGTAGGCACGCTCTCTCTCATCCCTGAGCCTGAAAAGCATAAAGGAACTCAGACAGACTCTTTCTAACTTAAAAAAAAAAAAAANAAAAAAAAGGAAAGGAAAGGAAAAAAATATAAAGACAACATTTCACGTCCCCTTCCCTCCCGGTCATACTTTCAGCTCACACACACAAAATCTATCACAAAAGACCAAAGCATTATGTGATTGCCACTACTGCTGATGGAGTTGATTGCTCCATAAACCCCACTCCTACATGCCATAAAGGACCTGGTCCCACAGCACAACAAATCCACAAAGGAGAGCAAAGGAAAAAGAAGAAAACCTGCTTCAGTCCCTGGAGTTGTCCCCTCCGGGCAGGATTGCCCCTGCTGGGGTAGTTTCACTTGCAGAATCTGTCTTGCAGCACTACACAAAAATGGCACCCTTCCCCCTTCAGCAACAAAAAGGCCAAGCAAATCCTTTTTATCAGCTTCCCTTTGAAGGCAGGTGGAAAAGTATAATATAGACATACACAGGGAAAAAAAAAAAAAGATAAATACCATTTGCAAAAGTACTGTTTGGATTTGCCTGTCCTAATTATCTTCCTTTCAGCTGCCACATTCAGACTTTGAAAGTTTTCTCCTTCTCGGATACACAGCCCAAGACAACGGGCTTGCTAGACGAGGTCAGACTTGAAAAATATTTCTTTTTTTGTGCTGAAATGTGAGTAGATGAAGAGAAAGGACTGAAATTTTCAAAGCTGTCTATGGGTCCTGATGCACGTTTCCCATGAGTTTTTTGCTGGAAACATGTAAAAGCCTAATCGCCTTTGCTTTTTATGTGTCACACTGATCTGATATTCAGAACAGACATGGATGAGGAAGAGAGCAAGCTCTCTCCAATTTGGAGAATCTTAGACAAACAGAAACTGAAAACATTAAATGGTCCTTAGGATGTGGCAAGTTCCATGTATTTTACCTCAAAATTATTGAAAGAAATTAGAAAAAACATGTAGGTTCCATCCCTGGAAGTGTTCAAGGCCAGTTTGGATGGGGCTTTGAGCAACCCAGTCTAGTGGAAAGTGTCCCTGCCTATGGCAGGAGGTTAAAACCAGACAATCTGTCCCTTCCAACCCAAATTGTTCTGTGATTCTATAAAATGAATGTTAAGGGTCCACAAAAAATCTTCATGTTTATTCACACTGTCATAAGTCTACACTTTAGGGACACCACCACTCTGGAGTCCTTAAAGACTACGAGCACGATCTCTATCTCCTCTTTTGAGAAGCTGTCTCTAATTTTACCTTGTGGTAATGTCATACAGATGCCAGAAGGCAACTGGGCAAAGACAAGTGTAGCACACGCAAACAAGCTTTTTCAAGGTAGGATGGAAGGTCACCTCCAAAAGTAAGACAAGATGAGGTGATGTCCAAACCTTAGCAAGAAGGCTGGAGCAGTCCTCACCTGGTTTATCACCAGCAAGTCAAAAAACCTCTCCATTAGCATTCCTAGAAAGAGGAAAACTGCATCCAGTCTGGGAAAGTGCCCAGAACATGCTAGATGAGTGGTAGGAAGTTATGGAGGCTGCAACAGTTCCTAGTACTGTAGATGAAACAGTCTACAGGGATCAAATGAAAAAACATTCAAGATTAGTTTGGTTTT
>VXBU01016070.1:27151-37357 GCA_013400315.1 Bombycilla garrulus | reverse complement strand
CCCTTCTCTGGACACAGTCTCTGTTAGTGCCTCAGTTTCCCCACGGTAAGTGCGGACTGTGCTGCTTTATTCCTATCACAGGCCTCCCGAATCAAGGCAGGAATCTGCAGTGCTGAGCAACCAACACACCAGCTGCTTCACAGCCACAGGCAGGAAAAGAATCATCCCTTGCCTTGCTCCAGCAGCAGGAATATTGCCCCAACCCTGTCAACTGCTTTCCAGGAGCAACTGTGGTGCAAGGCCAGAAGAATGGAACCCTGGCAGCCCTCAGTGTGCCTTGCTGGAAGCTGATCCTCAAAGCCAGGCAAGCTTTCCTTCCTTTTGCTCAACAGCAAAGTTTTGGAGCTGTTGATAAATGCTGAAGCTTTAACCAAGCTCATATTGACTATTAGGAATCTCTTGACTGCCTCTTGGGCATCTTTAAGGAGCACACGAGATTCCAAGAGCCCCAGTGCAACACAACTTGCTGGCCACAAACTGGGTACACTCCTGCCAAAACCTTCCTCTGCTGCAGCTATGGCATGCTCCAGAAAACATTTTATAAGTCAGCCTCCCAGCTTTATGACAAGAGCATTTAGAAGGGAACATAAACTTTGCTGACCCTCATGCTGCTTTTTGGCTCGAGGAGCTGTTTCTTTTTACATCTTTCTTCCCCTACTCCCTGACTCCTTAACTAAGACCATATTTCTAAGAAAGAAGGAAATTGCGTTAATTGAAACCTTTTCAGTACATTATCAGCTTTCTGAGCATTTGAGGAAGGGGAAAGCAGAAGGCTTAAGGCAGAGGGTATTTGCAGGCTTAAATGACCCCTTGAAGGAAGATGTCAGGGTGTGAAAGGCCAGCGAACAGGTTTTGGTCACATCAGCCTGGAATTTCCTCCTCACAAGTGCCACCAGAGCTTCCCACCCACATCCAAGAGCAAAGAAGAAATGCCAGAGGGCTGGCCCAAGGCAGAAATCAATGCAGCCGAACTGTGATGCACCAGACAGACACAATTTCTCTCTCTTCACTTCCACAATGACTGTAATAGCCCTGTCCAGGCACAAGGGCATGACGCATTACATAGGCTTGAAACACAGCTGAGTATTATCCATATTACAAGCAAATAAAATCAAGGGTTGAGTAGTTGTCATGTTTTATCAATACACCATCAAATCTCATTACTCTCCTGTCCAGCAGATGAGAGATGGATCCTCACAACATCTGGATTTTTCACAGTAGCATCTCCATGCTATAAGCTAGACTTGCAAAGAAAGGTTTGACGGTGCTAGGAGGAACCTGGTCAGGTGGAAGATGTCCCTGACCATGGCAGGGGTGTGGAACAAGATGATCTTGAAGGTTCCTTCCAAACCAAACCTATCTATGGTGCAATGAAGGAAAGACATCTGTAGCTGCAAAAACATCACAAATTGGTCAAATTCTGCTTGTGAGACATGTTAAGTTCAGAGGGGCAGCATTTTGGTTCTGCAGTTGCACGGGAAAAATGACCAAGCAAAAGGCAAGCCCCAGGCTCCAGGGATTTCCACAAGAATAAATGTAAAGCTTTTGGAAACAAGTTTAGTGGGAATAGTGTTTTTATTTAAGTCCTCCCATCCTTCTCTCCCTGGCTGGCTAACTTTCCCAGTGTCGATCTGCAGCCTGCCTAAATACCACCCCAAATATTTTCTCAATTAGAGGAGAAAACAGGAATTTGCCACTTGTCTGCCTCTATTCTGCTGCCTGTCAGCATTCAGCAAATATTTCAATCGTAGCCCTTTGCATGCTGCTAGCCCTGCTCATTTAACCTTTGGCCCTTCCCTAGGCTAATCCATCGGCCTTTACCTTCAAACCATTACAGCCAGGGGCTGACCGCAGTATGGGCCGACAGAGAGGGGAGGATGAAAGGCGTGTTGTGAGTGATAAGTTATGCCAGATTTCATTGCACTTTAGGGAGGGTGAGCAGAGAGGATGGAAATTTCTGACCATGCTTCTCAAAGAATTCAACTGCCAGCAGCTGATTTGCACTTCCACATCTGGGTGATGGTGAGGAAAATTAAAATTTTTTAAGAAAAAGAAAGGGAGGGAAAACCTCTATCATCTCAGCTCTCCTTCATGTGGCTGGCAGCATCCTGAGGCAGGTACCTAATTGCCCGTGGAGCCTTTGCTCTGCTGCCTCACCCGCTCCCCTCCCCACCTCACGTGTTGCTGAGATCAGTAGCAAACAGTTCTGCTGTCAAAAGCACATGTGATGAAAATAATGCCCAGAGCACTGCCTGTCAGCCTCACAAATGCCTGCTCAGCTTTGATGGTGGAGGACCCCAAAATCTCTGCACACCTGGCCTCCCACTCAGTCCACTGTGGCTCTCCAGGGGCCGTGCCCAGCCGCTTGCTCTATGAGAAATCGCTGACCCTTCCATCACAATGGACGCTTCAATTGTTCACATTGGTATTTTGTTTCTCTCTACTGTAGACAGTTTGCTGTCAGTTATCTGTCCTTCATATGTAATTAATTGTGCTGTCTCCCGGCTCATTAGAAACAAGCTCCTCTCCTCCCCTTCCCCCTCTCCCCCGGCCAAGTCACAGTGAGCATTATTTAGGTTAAATCATGTTTAAGTAACTACATAAATAGTAGGTCGAGTTTGCCTTTTGTCTAGGCTGAGACTGTTGCTTGGCTCCTTTCTCAAAGCGCCAGACCAGGAAAGCCCTTATCCCTGTAAGCTCTTGAAGGGAAATCCTCACTGGGCAGAGCAGCCTTGCCACCCCAGGAGGAGGGGAAGGTCCTTGGAGCAGAAGGCTCGTCCAGTAGGTAACAAGAAGGAATTGCCAAACTTTAATAAGGCAGGCATAAAAGTCAGCACCGCAGAGCAAAAATCCTGCCAAGGGGATGTTCATAGTCTAGCAAGAGATAACAGAGAGGAAGGTGAAGATTGGTTTGGTTTGTTTGTTTTTTCCTCTCCAGAGCTTACTGCAGCCAGCAAAATGCACCTCAAAAGACAGCACTTCACATATAATGGGTCACCCACTACCACCTTACAACTACAGCAATGAAACTCAGGTGCTGCAATGTACATAAAAGACTTCTGAGTGTTCATTCAATTAAGAACAAAATGAGAGTTTCTGAAGTGGGTTCCCTCANGGATGTGGGTATATAGGTTCAATCAAACTAAAAACCAAAATGAATCATCACCTTGAACTCAAACACAACCTGCACTGAACTGTCTTTTATTGTTACAGTAGTAAAAGTGAAACCTGTAAAGTTCATTTGCCTATTTTTCTGGGCCAACGTTTTATGTCCTTGTAAACCATTTTCCAGTGCCAAAGTACCGCTAATATCACCTGATATAAAGATTTAAATATCTGCTTCTATCTGGGAATAACCACTGACAGAATGAACATGATAATGCTTGTTTCCTCGAGATTTCCAGCTTAGCTTAAGAGATTTAATCATCTGGAGGAGCTTCGGGTGAATCACCTGAACTTTTGGATACCGACTGCAGCCAAGACCTCCCATCCTCCTTGTGTGTGCACATCCTCGCTGATAGACCCGGGCTAGCCAAGTGCTTTAACTGATTGGACCAGGCTCAGCTTTACTGGATTGCATGCACAAAGGTTGTGAACGGTTTCTCTGAAGACTTCCACATGAAAAGCACTGAAGACATTTCCAGCGGTGTTATTCAAAACTAAATTACTGCTCAGGGAAGCTGTTTATACCAGCAACGTGAGGCAATTAAGTTCTCTCTTCCTACCACAATCTGGGCACTGATGATGGCAGAACAAAAGCTTTCCGGGCTGCCTGAGACCAAAAACTATGACCAGTGACATGGGAAGACCACCACAAAGAGCCAGGGGCTAGTTCAGTTTTTCAGTTTATCTACAGCTGGTCCTCTCCTCCACAAGGGCTTAAAAAGGATGGGGGTCACTAAAGTTGTTTTATCAAATATCTTTAATCTAAACTTGCTGTTTGGGCTTAATACAGCTGCTGGTCAGCCAGGGAAATGTGCTGCTATTGAGCTGAACCCCACAAAATGGCAGTCTGGCTTCCCAGCTCCCTCTCCTAACTCTGCTTGTATTGGTTCAGGAGACAGTCCCCCCACTGCTTTGTCTGATTTTAGATGGACAAAAATATAAACTAGCCACAGCTCAGTTCATCAGAAACACACCCAGCTTTTAGGTGATGTTGTATGATTAATAATATATGTTTTAAAAAATAAAAATGTTCTCAAGAAGGAAAGGGGAAAGGAAGGAAGAAAGAAAAACATGCACGAGTGGGGGAAGGGGGAAAAAGGACAACAATCTGAGACTTTCAATGGGAATGTCCAAAAATAACACAAACAGGATCTCCCTGCCATCTGCTTCGATCCTCTCTGAATGGCTTTCAAAGCAAAAAGCCTTGCCAAAACCTGACAAACAAAGCACTGAGCATCAGTTTTAATGGAATACCAATACTGTGTTCCCTCTTCCCCTCTTTTTGCTTCATAGACACACACCTTCCACACCCCTCCAGCTGCCAAATAAACGACACTATGCAAAAAAATTTGCTTCGGTTACGAAGCTGAATAAACAAGAAATAATTTTGCAAGTGGTCCCATATGTCTCTGCTTCCCTGCTTATAATGGACACTAATAAGATTTGCCATAACTAATTCTTTCTTTCACACCACTACTCTATTCTCTAACTTAGAAAAAAAAAAAAATAAGTTCTGCATATCCCATGTGCATTTTCCTGCAACTTTCACACAGTTGAAACACAAGTGTTTCAATGGCAAATCCCACCCTTCACAGCGCAGACAATTTCAACTTAGTTTAGGCCTTTCAATGAAGCTTAAATGTGAGTTTTACTTCAACCAAAAACGAACAGAAGTATGTTTGTCACTTGTTTTGTTTGATTTTCTATTCTCATTTAAAGAAAGAGATGTCTAATGGGGCTGATGGGAAATGGGGAGGCATAGGAGAGCTGCAATCTTAACACCAAAGGCACTGTGTTAGTGCACATGAAGTAGAAAATCTTGACACCAAGAACAGTGTGCTACCACATATAAAACAGAAACAAAATTCATTGGCTGCAAACCCAGCAACTCCACTATGCTTCCTTTCAGTCCAGCTAAGCAGACTTAGCTTCTTTCCTCTCTTTTTTTTTTCTTTTTTTTTTTTCTTTTTTCTGCTCAGTTGGTTAGTTTTCTGTTTGTTTGTTTTTTGTTATTGGTTGGGCTTGTTCCAAGATTCACATCTCGCCTGGCAAACTTAAGCAAACGCAAAATGCTTAAATCCACACTTCTTTGGTGCACTTTATTCCCTCTGCTCTCGGGATATTTTTATGCATCAGGAGCACACCTTCGCCAGCGCCGATCGACCTTTCTTTTGCTTTTCTCTCTCACAAACATCTGAGGCCTAAATTACTTGAACAAACAAAGGAGGTTTCCCTCCCTCTCTCCGCCGCCGCCACCTCCCCCCTCAGCGCTGGGCCTGCCCCTCCTCCTCCGGCACGCAAATGGCCTCGCACCAGACGGGATGGAGGGAGGGCTCCCAATTACACCTCTTTATTAACGAGGGGCCGCGGCGGGGAAGGCACGGCAGCCGCGTGGGGTGCAGACCGTGGCCGCTGGCTCCTTCCTGTCACCCAAACTGGGAGCAGAGGTCGCAGGTGATCTGCTGGGAAGGAGCCCAGGCGCGGCGGCTTTGGCCCACCTGCCGCCCCTGGTGGGTGGGCATGGCGGGTCTGCCCGCACCGGCACATCTGGGAAAGGGTGGCAGGAAAAGCCTGCAAGGAGCCCTGTTGTTTCTTGCAGCCTGTCGAAGGGGTGAGCTGGTGGGAGAATGGCCGATCCAACGAAGCCATAGGCTGGGAGTGGGGCTCCTTGCTGCAGTTGGGGAAGTCTGTGTCAGGATGCCTTCTCCCATGGCCCTGAGTGAGACACCTCTGTCTGCCTCAATTTTATGCTTCAAAACCTTAGGAAAAAGCTGGAAACCTGTGTTCTTTTGTAGCATTCAGAGGTGACATGGTGTAAAGTTGTCTCTGCCTGTGGCAAAGGTTTCCAACCCAAAGCATTCTATGATCTATAACAGTTACAGGGCACCACCTTCAATTTTCTGTAAGTAGCATCCATCATCTAAGTCCTTTTTCCCTGTCTTTGTCGTGATTCATTTTCTTGTTCTACTAGAAAAGATAGGAAGGTGTTTTTTGATGGTCAAAATCACAAGCCTTTCTTTCTCTCCTGTTTCAGCCTCAGGCCACCTTTTGCATTCACCCATCAATGCTGTGGTATCACACCTGATGGTAAAATTTTTGAGCCCCTTGGGCCTCTTATTTACCCATCAGACCTTCTCCAGCACTGCCTGCATGGCTGTCTCCATATGGCAGAGCCCAAATCCTCCTTTCTCCTTACCTCCCTGTTTAAATTCCTCTCCCACTGGGCTGCAAGCTTTTCCTTGGGAACAAAGCACAGGCCCCTTGAGCAAACACTTCTACCCATCTGTGTCCAACAGCTATGACAAAAACAGCTCCCCTTACTCCTAAAGGTCTGCACAATTTTTTCCCCAGACTTCATAACACACTTGTCCTTCGTGACTCCCACCCTAGTCTCAGAACCATATTTGGTCACTTTGTCCAGGCTTTAGGCTTACTTATTTACAGACCTTCATGCTACCTGTGGTCCTTGTTGCATGTTTTTGGTATCAACCTGTATCTGTTTTCACACAAGTGGCAAGTCTGCGGGCAGGCAGTCAAGATGCAGAGAGAAAAGGGGGCTATAAGGGGAACATAAAGCATTGCTACTTTTTCTAACCAGGGATTAACACATGGTTTTTAAACAAGGGGACTCCCTTCCCAGCTGACAGCAGCAGCTGCAGCTTCTGACTTGCTCGCAGAGTGGCAGGGAATCGAATCAAAGAGAAAAGAAGAAAGAGGACAACCCTTCCTTGGGGAGTAGGAAACACAATACAAGCTATTCTAAATTCCCTGAAAATACTGGCTTGGTTTTAGGTCAGGCTCTCCTTCCTCCTTCTGTCCTGTGTGCCCCCACCCCCTCACACGCACCCCACTCAACAAAGGGAAATTGGTATTTTTCAAAATTCTTCTGAAAGCCAACCCGGCAGATGGTTCTTTCCATGCTGGGGAGGAACAAAAAGAAAAACCTGCCAGGATACACATCACTGAGATGTGACAAAGATGGGCATGGTGGCTGGCCTTTGACCCAGGGATTTCATAGGCCTATTAAACCATGTGGCCAAGATGGACTGAGTCGACTTCTATCTCCAGCATGCAGCTGCTGTACCCCACGGGCTCGTGCTGAGTATATTAGATTAACTGAGGTCAGATAGGCTGAAAAGAGACAGGGTTTCCATCTCCCACCTTTTCAACACCTTAGGACAATCCTCAACACCAACATCTAATCAGGTCGAAGTGAAATTTAGTGGCCAAATTAATGCGTAGATAGGAAAATACTTATTTGGAGAGTAGTTTGGAACAGTCCTACTTCCCCAAAGCCTTGCATATATATCAGTGATATGAACTCTAGCAAATGGAGAAAGACAGGGGTAAATCACTGCCAGCCCTTCTATCACACTCAAATGCCTCAGGTTGAGCATCTGGCTGTTTATCACAAGCTGCCCTCCTTTTTCTTTAAAGCATCCTCTGGATAACATAAACAGCCAAATTCCCACTCCAAGTGCACCCCAATTGCCTCCCAGAGCTCCACATCCCAAGGTCCCAGGCTGGCTCCAAAGATGAAGCACGTCTTGGTTGTGCACCACAGCTGCCAGCCAGAGCACGGGGAGCAGCAAAGGACACGCTGCCCTCCCGCAGAACCACCCAGTTCGTCTCAGATTCCCAAGGAGCACGCTGGCTGTCACCCAGTGACTAAGAGCAGCTCCTGCCCACGCCCACAGCTGATGACCTAAGGACAAATCCGTCCCTCCCCATCACCATCTCCCCATTTCCTCCTGTGGTGGCTGTGCTGTAGTCACAGAAGAAAATAGGGTTTCCCACCCACTCCCCCCCTTTGAATCAGCAATATAATTACAAGTGGTGCAATGGAATTAAGACCAGAGAGAGAAAAGGCTGGAGGGTATTTGTCCTGCTGGTTACATAAATTATTGAAGAAAAGTATCCCATGAAAAGAAGGAGGCTGTCTTTGGGAAGAGAACTTCACCCACTGTGTGCTGGTGGACAGAATGTCAGAAAATGGACAGGACAAATTGATTATCCCCATCTAACCTGCGCACGACATTGGATGTAAGAACCAGAATACTTTGTCAATCCAACAGCGTCAGTCCCAGTGGAAGATGCAATAAAGAAGTGCCTTCGAGCTCCCTGTTAATGCAGATTAGACAGGTGACTAATGTGGGGACTGTCCCTGCAGCTGAATAGACTTCGGTGGGAGGCAGAAATGAGGGCTTATCAAGACCCTGTTAGTGCTGCTGTTCCCCAGTGGAAAAAAAAAAAAAAATCTGCCTGAGGTCTACTTTTCTTAATCTTAAGGGTGACTTTTCACCAAATTACCCGCCTGGGAATACAGCAGGTAAAATTTTGGTGAAGCTACCCAGGCTGGCACAGTGTTCTACTGAGGAGCAGGGGAGAACTACTGATAAAAGTCTGTTTAGTAATCCCAGTGTAAGCTCTACCTCGGAGGTATGAGGAAACTGTTTCCTACCCATCCTCCTGGGAAATGTTTGCCAACCATGTTACAGAAGTGCCTTCTCACAGAAGCACCAGCCGGGGAAGCAGTGACTCGCCCTGCGGTGAGGCGAGGGTGTGATCTTGTGACTCACTAAAGTCCAGTGCTCAGCCCTCTCCTTGTCAGAGTCCTCAGCATGGGGAGAGGGGGCTATGTCCTCTGGCTCGTTTGCTTGTGCCACCACATTCCTTCTGAAAGCCAGAGCATTGGGCAAGTCAGAATTATCCATGAATCCCCTCAGGGCTGATTCTCATCTTTCAGCCATGTGGAGGGAGAGCAGCTCACATGAAGTTAGGATGCTGCAAAGTGCTGAAATTCCTCAATGAACCACCCAAGTTTATAGTGGTAGAGTTTTTGTAACACCCGATGTCAACAAAAAGATACCATCTCTCTCTGCAAACCTTGCCACCCAGGTGAGAGACAGCCATGAGAAACTGATGAGAAGATAATGAGTCCTCCAGCAGATATTCCTCATTCAGCTCTTACCACATTTTAAAATTTACAGACCAGAAGGGATTATTAAGGGCATCTAGGTCAACCAATTGCATGCCAGCCCCAAAACTCCACCCCCTTATTTCTGCATCCATCCTAGTTCTGAGACAAGTTATATTTTTAAGTGAGCAGTGAAGATGCAGAGTGTTAACCATTTTGAAACAAATAGATCTGTTTAAATGACAGCTAAAAGAGGACTGGTTTCCAGGAGGGCTATGCACTCAATGCTTGGAGATCAGCCCACCCCTGGGAGACTCAGCTGTGTCATGGTTAAGCAACCACAGCTCAATGAAAAAGGTTTGAGTGTTAACCCGGCCTGTGACAGGTTCCTTGAGTGAGTCACTTAATCTCATTGCTCTATTTCGCATTCTGTGCTAAGAGACAGGATGGTTCCACTTATCCTCCTCTTTAACTTGTGAAATTCTTGCAGGAAGACAGGCTCTCTGATGCCTTCCTTTGCACAGGACCTGCCAACAGCAGACATGGATGCACAGCAGCAGCATGGGACAGCCTCTTAAAGCCTCATTTGGCTCTGCAAACACAGCTGTGGTTGACTGTCTGTCTTGAATGACCATGTCCTCATCTTCACCGAACCCATCTTGGCCACAGTTCAAGCCAGATCTCAGGTATACCATCCCACTGGCAACCTGTAAGAAGACACTTCAGCCCTTACTGCTAGCCCCCAGCTCCAAGAAAAAAAGAAAAATAATAACAAGAAGTTTGGACTGATACTACTCTGCCCAGTCTGGAGATGTAGAGTGTGCTGTCCATCCTGCGTGGAAGCAGTGTCGTGCTACTGGTACATGCACCATGGCTTGAGAATCCTTTTCCTCATAGCAACCACCTGCAGCTCAGAGTCCAAATATAAGCACAATGTAGAAATAGCACTTTATGTCCTGAAACGAAGAAGCCAACAGATGCTGGCCTAACTCATGTTAGAAGTCACGGCAAGAAATGGAAAATAATGCTCTTATGAAAACACAGCTAACTGGACTTGTCCTTGAGGGTCACATCTGAGATGGAATAATTTTAAGGTCCAAGAGTTGGAAAAGTATCAGCTTTAA
>VXBU01016070.1:13405-25431 GCA_013400315.1 Bombycilla garrulus | reverse complement strand
ACATACCATAAAGAAAGACAGAAACCCCCCCCCCAAAAAACAAACGAAAAACCATTTGTTCTTGTTCTTTTCTTGCGGTGAGCCTAAGATACCTGATGTGGGAGACCACCAAATTGCAGCTGTTTCATTTGTGCCTTCAACAACGTGGCAGAAAGAAAAGCTATCCTGAAAGGAACCTGGGATGACTATCAAAGAGCTGAGTTTGTGTGGCTTTGCACCCATGCACTTGTGGAGAAGGACTAAAAATGCCAGGAGCTTCAAGCCTGTTAGAGCAGCTCCACATTGATCTCTCAGCTGCTCAAGAGCCAGCTTTGCCTTGGAGGCAGCTAAAACAACACTCCTGCACTGTGTTGGCACTTCTGGTGCTCTACCACTGTACCATAACCTGGGAAGGGGCTGAGCTCTTCTCTGCTGGTGCTGCCAGGTACCTGCCACATGCACCGCGTAGAGCTGCCTCAAAGGTTGACTAAGAAAGAGCAGGGACTAAACCAGCACAGGAGCAGGTCCAAGCTGAAGGGACTGTGCGTGTTTCATCCTTTGGGGAGGGGGGAGAGAGGGAGGGGAAGAAAAAGAAGCCGCAAATGAAACCCTACCGCTTCAAGCAGGTACAACTAACATGCAAGTGCCTTCTTTTCCTCGCTAGGCCGCAGGGAGCAAGCACTTACGTCAACCCCCTGGGCCACGTTTGGGATGGCAACAGGAAAAGCTGACTCAGATGACATCTTGCACAGGGATGCCCCTAGCAAAGAGGAATAAGCATGCATGGTGAGCAATAGGATGATCATGCACACAAATCACCGGGGAGATGAGTCCAGCACACGGGTGATCCAGCAAGAGCTGCGGATGCACACGAGAACCTGGAGGGAAAGTGCAGTGTGCAGTCATCAATAAAGAGAAGGGGGAAGGAGAGGAAGGGGAGCACTTGTGATCTTCTGTGGAAAAAGGAGGCATGCAATGAAGCCTCTTTTGCTGTTCCTAAAATCATGAACCAGACACAGTTAGGTGATAAAAAGGGGTTATCTTTACCAGGATCCTTAGGTGCACAATTTGACAGGTGGAAAACACCACAGATAGAAGATGGACCCATAGCATAACGCATGCACAATTTTTATGTTTACCAAATTGGCATATTTGATAAAAATCCCAGTTATAGACATCAGTGGTGAGGTAATTCTTTCCCCTTTCAATCTTCTTTCAATTTCCCTGCTTACAGATAGGAACTAATCTTTGTTTATGAAAATATGCCTCAGACATCTAATTTCAGCCTTGGCTTCTGCAAGAATCTGACCTTGGACTTCAGCTTGGAGTCGCTAGGGAATTTATTTTGTCTTTCTGTCTAATAGGGTAGGTATAATGCTAACTATAAATACTGTCATAAGCTACAGAGCTACAAATATATGTGCAAAGGATATAGAAATATAATAAAGGAATATAAAAGAAAGAAAGGCAAAAATCAGTTTGGCATCAGCAATGGTGAGAGCATGTGAATGAGAGAGTCTTTAAGGAAAGGTGAATCACCAGAAGAAGTTGCATATGTGGGCCAGTGAAAAGGGAGACTGTGAATTGAATTTCAAGGGGGGGAAAGTGTTAAAACTGCTTCCTGCAGAGAAATGGCAAACACCTACAGTAACTCAAAGGAAAAAAAAATCATTGCTAGAAAATCCAGAGATAGAGTTCCCTCTGACTACACACAAGGAAGCTTTACTTCCAATTGACTTGCTGCTGTGCTTATCTCTCAGCAATAAAATGCATTCACCCATCCCAAGCTCTCAAAAAACCCTAGTGCAGTAATAATTACAAAATCAGAAGCTTACATCCTCTGAAGGATGTTATGCATATGATGAAAGCTGCAAAGAACCTTTGTCAGGCTGTGCCTAAAGAAAGAAGGGGTGGAAAATNAAAGGGAAAGAAGAAACAAAACTAGAGAAATAACTGTTCATCTGGGACTTGTTAAATGCTACATGGCAGGCAGGGAATGCTGATAGGTTGCTTCATTGCATTTGGTGCCACACTTTCAGTATTCTTCCAGACTGATAACGTGTTTCCTTATCTGAAGGAAAAAGCACCTTTAGTGTTGCTGAGGCGGTTGACTCAAACAGCCCTACTGCAGGTGAGAGAGCAGCAGCTGCAGGGCTTGCCAGCATGCCAGCAGGACATCCTTTGGTCTCCTGGCTTTTTTCTTCCCTCCCTCTCCAATCACACTAAATGAAATGGAGCTATTTGTGGGTTTAGAAGTGGCAACGGTTCAGCCCACTCCATCCCTAGGTGCCAAAGGGCTGAAACAAGAGAAAACTCTTACAGAACATTTGTGCACTTTCCAATTGCCACACAAGCAGCCAGAGAAACAGCTCGAGCTATGATTCAGCCTCTGAGCAGCCCCAGGAAAAGGGTTAGGAAACTACCCTTACTCTTTTTTTTTTCAAGTAGGGAAAGCCAATGTGAAACTTGGCATGGTCTGGACTTAAAAGAAGCCCCAAAAATTGTTGGGCTTCAGCCAGACATTCAAGCCAGCCGAGCAGAGGTTCCCAATGCTGGTACTCTCTCATCCCCTGCCTCTCTCCCCACTCCGGGGCATCAGCAACTGCACCCAGCCAGCTCCTCTCCTGAATTCCCTCCCCTCCCATTCAGGATCTCATAACATCCCTGGGGCGATTGCTCACATGGAAAAGCAACATGAGGAAAGTATTTAATGCATGTTTATGTCTTTTAATATAGTGTAGCAGCTGGAATCAAAGGCAAAAACCCCGGGCCTCAGCACACGGGCATCATGGCTCTCCACAGAGTCCCCTTCTAATCACTGCTGCTCTCTGGACCACAGCTTTAGAAATCAGGCACTAACCCCTATTGCCTAATTAGCAGAGCAGTGTAAGGCTTAGGAACAGGCATATCTTCTTCCTCCCTAAGTGGCCACTAAATAAATGCTATATCCCCAGTTCACAGTCCCTTTTTACATTGCTGGCATTACCAGTCCTTTGTGTACCCACATGCTGTTACTTAAATTGCTTCCATGTTTTCATTACTTGCTCTCTGTGCTGTGTGTATTGAAACTCCTGCAAGAATGCTGAAGTGGTATTTCAAAGCACTGGGGACTGCTGGAGATGTAGCTGGAAATATTATGCAACATGCTAAGGGGATTTTTCAATTCCTGATAGAGTTTGCACTTCCTCAGGGGAACAATAAATTCGGGTGCTACTCCGTGATGTGCAGGACAACCGCTCCCACCCACCCACCAGAGGCACAAGAATGGCACTAGCAGCTCAGTCTGTGTATATTCATTCCCTGCATCCATGAGCAAGGTGGTAAACCCAAATAATGCTCCCGTGTGCAAGGGAAATGTGTACATTGGGCCAAAGTCTCCTGGCAAAAATCCATAAAGGACAGTGGATTGATGCCAGCTGAAGGTCTGTCCCACTCTTTAAATGTGTTGTTCCCTCCTTCTGCTGCCAGGAGCTGCTTTTCTGGAGCTTGTGCTGATTAAAGCAACAGGCAATCAAAACAGCCTAACGCTGAAATTTCAAAACCGCCAAAACCATTTAAATGTGACAAATCACTTTTTTTTCTTTTCTCCACAACCACTACTGCAGCTCTCAATAGCTCTGCAAGTAAGTGCAGTAAATGCATGCTCTGCTCTTCCAGGGTAGCACACAATAGGTCAGAGAGCTACATCTCCATGCAAATTTTAACTTGCTGTTTCCTCCTAGTTATCTTCCCCCCAAAAATTTGTGTACCCACCACACGAGAGAAGCTGGCCACAGAATAAATCACCCTGCCAGCGCTGGAACCTTTCTCCCACTCGCTCCCAGCCTCCCTTTCTGTAGCGCCTTTGATCACGCCTGGACGCGAGGTGTTCACAGCCTGATCCTGGAGCCCCACGCGCCGAGGGGCAGGCATGTGTGAAATCCCCCCGGCTGCAGGGATGCAGGTTATTTCCCATCCTGGTGATGCAGGCTATGGGTCTCCAGGCATTACACCCCTTGAGATCACAGCGCTGGGATCTTCCAGACCCCTGCTGGGGACATCTCAGCCCCAGCTGCGGCTCAGCAGCTGCCGCATGGCAGCCGTTGGGTGTTATGCTAATGGTGCACCGGGGCAGCAGCCTTCTCCCCATCTGCTCAAAGCACCCACCTGCTGGGTGCTGAGGTTTTTTTGTTTGTTTTAATGGCCAGATTAGACCAGTGTTGACCCAAAGCGCTCCCAGCTTGAGAACAGGGTGTGTGTGAACACAGCCCCAGCCAGCTCGGACCTCACAACACAGGTGCAAGCTGGATCCAGCCGTGTCTGAGCCCTGATCTGTTTCTTTCAAACTCCTTATCCTCCTGCAATTAAAGTCATCACCGGGAGCACAACCATGCTACAAGGTGCTTTTTTTTTTTTTAGCTATTGTTCCCACTGGGTTTGTTTGGTTTTTGTTTGGGTTTTTTTTGCACATAACTTCCTTATGCTTAGCTTTATTTATTCAACCTTTTTGGATGACCACACAGAAAAGAACACAGCTTCCATGCCCATCAGACCGGGTGATAAATATAATGTGACAGCACAAAATGCACTGATTTTGTGCAGTCATATTCTCCACAGTCCTTACATAGTACATAGGGGTTTGCAGTTATTTTTTTCCCTCTGCATAGCTATGGAAGGAGTACTTGTGACAACTTTACTGTCACTGAGCACAGTCTCATAAAACTGCTGTTTCCCCTGAGACCTCCATAAACATTCAGGGAGCACAGGAAAGTGGAAATTAGACATTGCTTGGTGCTAAGAAGGCAGCCCATCCTTTTCAATAGGTGGGAAAATCTCTTCTTAAAGTGTTACAAGGCCAAACTTCTGCTGTGTTAAAAAGAGCTACCTCTTTCATGCCCATACACTGCATCATTTAAAAGATTAAGAGGAAAAAAAATTCCTCTTGAATTGTTATTTTTTTGGTTGTTTGTTTTCAAGTTCAGCTTATAAGAAAAATGCTCCAAAAGTGAGTGATGTTAATCTCCCTGTGCTCTCCCTTGAATCAGCGGGAAACGTCAATGCTTAAAAAAGTGGTTTTGAGTCATGAAAATCTTGGTCTAAGTCAGTCTGACAAAGAGGATTTCTCCAGGAAGAGGTGGGGGCAGGTAGCCTCCTCAAGGTTTCATGTAGTCCTTTAGGCATCCATCACATGTATGAGGTATGGTACAAGGAGGATCAAAGCTACATGAGCAGGAAAACCAAGCCATGACCCAAGTCCTAATCAGCAGGTGCCTACATCCTCAATCAATTTGTCCAGGTTTTGGAGACACTCATGCAACTTTTATCAAATCTGGGTTCTGTCTGAACTCATCATGAAGCCCAAGTGTTACTAAGGAGGCAGAGGTGAAGTATTTTTACTATGACCTGACCAAACATGCTTGGCTAGTGCTTAGGACTGAAAATACCACTAATACAAAAATTTGTGTCCCCAGCAGTGCTGCTTAATACACTCAAACTAAATTTGGTCTATGTACTGAGTGTAGGCGACACTACAGAAAAATCAAGCCAACAGCAAATCAAAAGGGTGCTCCTGAAAACAGCTCATATGAAGAATGGATTTTCTTTTCTCATCCGTGAATAGGTGAAAAAAACAAAAAAGTTCAGTTTTTTACCCAGATTTAAAGCACCAAAAATTTCTCTGCAGAAGGATATTTCAAGAAAATGATATGCATCTGGAAGGAAATGAAACTTATAATGGAAGTATTTTCTGTAGCATAAGTACAGTGCTACTCACACAATGCTGTAATCAAGAATAATGGAGCCCATCACGCAGAATACAGGAATGAATTCAATTGTTCACCATGCACATACCTCTATTTTAAAAATGCATTTGAATGCTTTAACTGCCAAAAAGCTTGAGCATTAGTGCTCAGGCACAAAGCAGTTTAGAAGTGGGCTCCTTCATTTCTCACTCATGTAATCATTAATCTCAAAACTCAATTACATACAAAAATAGAAGAGGCCTGGTTGAACTTTTGATCTCTTCTGAATTGGTTCATCTGAGGGATAGTTCAAGATCATTCCCGATGCATATGTGGCAGCACAGGATGATACTTGCCCTGTGCTGCTCCAAGGCCAAATCTTGCAAAGGCTGTGCCTTGGACACAAACTGTTGGAGAAGATTCATTCCTCCCCTCTCCCTCTGGTTCTGGGAGAAACTGGAAATATGTAAAAGAATGGGGCTTACCTTCTTTTTGGAGTGTGATCTGTCCTCCTCTTTAGCTGTTTTGCTATTTTTCCCAGTTCTGGAAAGCTTCTGCTCCCCAGACTGCTTGATGGTGATCTTGATCTCGGGAGGGCAAATATAGTTCTCCAAGTTCTTTGGGGGCTTCTTCGCTCTCTTGGTGGTCTGGATCTTTAGTTTTAAACTCCCCTCCGTGAAGTTAGCCTCCTTGATGGAAAACTCCTGCTCCTCCAGGCCATCTCCCGCCACCCATTTCTCGCTGTCCGCATTGGAAGTGGAATCCACGTCTCTTCCAGAACCCAGCTCATCCTCTTCCTCGGGCTCCAGCCTCTCACTGCTCACCGGGATCCCTTTCCCCGTGCCTGATGAAGGCAGCATCGTCTCCCCTGCACAGCCCGAGACAGGTGAAGGCTTCGTAGAGGTGACAGCAGCTGGCAGAAAGTCTGCCTCACCTGCCCTTTGCCGGGAGCTGCTCAAAGTCTCTCTGGGCTCCATGGCAATACCACAACACCCTGGAGTTTGGTCAGAGGGAAGGGGAGTACGGGAGGGGATGAGGGAAGCAAGGGCAGATGTGATCCCAGGGAGCGAATGGCAACTGTCCAAGTTCAATGTCCCGGTCACCCAGAGGCTGCAAGATGCTCAGAAGAGACCAAATGTGCCACTGTCAAAAGAAAGGAAGAAAAAAAAAGAGGAAGTTAGCACATGCACACATACATCTAATGAGTGTGGAGATGGCTGGCATGGGGCACGGGGCACACTCAGGCTTCCCCCTGCAGCATCTCAAGGGCCTTCCTTGAGGCACAATAGGAACCAACATTTCTGAAAGCTGGATTTGGCATCACAAAGCAATGAACAATAGCCATGTGCATTGTTAAATTGATGACAATGAGTATATATTTGAAAAAACAAACAAACAAACAAACACCAAAACTGTTGTCTAAAGGCAAACGTCTTCAGCTCGACTTGTGCAATGAATGAGGGGACAGCCAGCTCTCCACACCCATGAACCTCCTCATTACCTTGACGTGCTCACTGTCACAGGGTTTCCAGCAGGGAAAAAAAGTAAACTCAGACACTTGCCTTGGGTTAAACAGTAACCCAGTGATCAGAGCACAGAAAACGTGGTGCTGCCCTCTGAATCAGCAGCAGGGTTTCGAACTCTCTATTTCCTCACTTCCCATGTGTGAGAGAGACATACCCTTGGCTGCAGGTTATTCTGAGGGGGAATCCTGCTTTGGATGAATAATTCATCAGAGACCAAATGCAGCCCAAGATTCTCTACAGGATACTGGAATTGCAGGAGAATCCACCTGGGCTTCTTTCAAAGCGTGTGTCAGTGTCCCAAGCATTGAGGTGTATGGAGGACAGCTAAACTCAAGGTTTTCCAGAGTTCCTTGTGCCCTTAGGTACTTTTCCACTGTTCTGTGGAAAAGCCTTGGGCTGGATGATGCACAGACTGTGCTCTCAACCTTGCAAATTTTATCTTTCTTTAGAATATCAGAGATGGAACCCTTTGAGGTGGAAACACTCCTGCTTGGTACCTTACAAAGCCTCAGCTAAAGGGAGAAGCTGTAAATGTTAAGTTGAGGCAAAAGTTGTATTATCCAAGGACATCTTGTTAAAAAGCAATACTTTTGGGATGCTTTAAAAGGTACTGAGGTGCTTTCACACACCCTCCCTAAAACTCCCCTGTTGCCACCCCACACACACACCCCTCATGGCAAGCCAGTTTCTGCCACAAAATTAGCAGAAGGTTAGGAGAGAGAAATAAATGTATTTTCCGCTACTTTAGTAGAAACAACTCCTCAGTGGGTTGGAGGAGTAACACTTCTGGCAAATGGAGAAGGAAACAGGAAGGCACTGCCAGGAGTAGGTGCTGGGGTTGCATACTGGCTCTTCCAGGAGTAGCTCCCTGCTAGATTAGCTCAGCTACACTTGACCAACTGCCATCAAGATCTGAGCACAGCCAGGGATTTCCCGGGTCATTCTTGGCAGCGATACGCAGTAGAGAACAACCCAAAAATTATCTTGCTACCTATCACCAAATCAGAGCAGTGCCAGTGTACACTGCTGTAAAGCACAGCCCACCCAGGAGAAACACATGTCCTTGTGCCACTGGCTCCTTTTTGCTCTTTAAAGGTACCTTGCAGGAGCTTGAAATTCAACAAGAAGTAATAACAAGTGCCTTTTACCAGTTATAGACCCACATTTGGGCTGGAGTGTGCCTGGGTGTTACTTGTCTGACCTGCGCATGTATGGCTACTAGTGGAAAGTCCTAAGCATCCTAGAGCTCCATGAAGTCACTAGGGGACCTCCCCCCAGGTCCCAGCAGACACAAATTCAAATAAAGTTCCCATAAATACTGCAAGCTGAGAACCCAAGCAAGAAAGAAAAAAAAAAAAAAAAAAAAAAAGAAGAAGAAAATTAAAAAGAGAGAACTTGGAGTTGCCATCTGGCCTTAGGGATGATTTCTGTAGCTCACAGGAGATAGAAATATACCACAAAAACACTTATACTTAAGTTGCACGTCTCCTGGCAATAGTGGAGAGACTCATTTCCCAGAGCTAGTGTCACTGGTGTTTGAGATGATCTTGAGGAACTAACAAATCCAAGGCCTCATGCATGCCTGCCGTGACTCACCCTGTGGTCAGCGAGTCTCTTCAGTTCACATCTGAGAAAAAAGGACCACACTCACATCCTTCAAACCCATTGCAGAGTGGGTTAGCTAATGCCCTTACATAGTTTTGAATCCAAACCATGTGGTGGTTGCTAATTACTAGCACAATTAGTACATGAAAGCCACCCAGTTGCGAGGACCTGCTCCACCTCATTGCCTGACTTTGCACCTTGCCTCTCCTTTTGCCTGTGGAGGTGATGGGAGTCAGAGACACCTTCCTCTTCCAACCGGCCCAATCAAGAAAAAGGGGAAAAAAAAAATGTTCTCTTATTTATCTCCCATTTTACATTGTTAATCTACGTGGAGAGGGACACAATGTACACACTCTCCTGGGCTGCAACACAAACACAAGGTGGTAAAAGCTCGGCTGTGCAGCATTCCAGGGAGTTACCGCTCTGGTATGCACGCATGTACAATGGGCACTCTGTGCTGGCCTCCGCCCACAGCCTTTTAACCTCTCTCGCTGCTGGCTGCAGAGAGCAGGCTCTGCAGAGAGCAGGCTGTGCAGCAGCTCAGCAGGATGAGCCCGCTGCCACCAAGGGTGCAGGGAAGGGACAAGTGCCACTGCCACAATGAACCAACCCTCTTGGGACCCCCAGCTGAACGGGAGTTTAAATGCAGCTCATGGCTCTGGGACAAGAAGAGTCCCTTAGGTTTTGAGCCGTTGGGTAATGTTTTATGGAGAGCGAATAAAAAAGCCGGGTTTGCTGCTCTAAAGTCTGGTTGTGGGACCCAAATGCTGGGTCACAATGTCCAAATACTCATCCTTGCTTGGCCGTGTGCCTCCAGCTCAGCATAAACAAGCAACAGATAAATAAATTCGTAGCATTGCACTTGTGTCAGATGAATTCATGCCAAATCCACCTTAAAACCCAGCTTAAAAATATTGGCCTCCTGTTCTGCCAAGAGCCTGCAGATGATATCACCAGACCCACAGGTAGCAACAAATAACCCTGCACTCAAATGCTGCGCCCAGAATTAACTGGGTCATTGTTTTAGATATCTCCTTACTCTCCTTCAGGGTTAATAGTTAAATGACTTGGGTGCAGGGACATCATACTCGTCTTTCTAGTTTGGGCAGGCTACCTGTGCTTTGACTAATTAGAAACCTCACTTCAAACCTCTGAATGTGTAACCTCTACTGGAAACCTCCCCTCTCCAGAGTGCCTGCAAGCAGAATCACAATCATAGAACAGTTTGTGTTGGAAGGGATGCTAAAGCTCATCCAGTTCCACCCATCTGCCATGGGCAGGGACACCTTCTACTATCCCAGGTTGCAACCTGGCCTTGAATGTTTCCAGGGATGAGGCAGCCACAGCTTCTCTCTGGATAACCTGTGCCAGGGCTTCACCACCCTCACAGGGAAGAATTTCTTCCCAGCACCAAATTTAAACCAACTCTCTGTTGGTTTAAAGCCATTCCTCCTTGTCCTGCTGCTGGAACAGCTCTTATTTCTATTTTAAATACCCAGGACATGATGTATGTCTAAACTTCTAAGTGCTGACCCAAGCTGCCCTTCCAGGCCTCCAATGTTCACCAGCAAGAAGTCTCTTTCAATAAGCAGCTACAGAGGCATTTTACCATCCAAATTAAGCTCATGGAGGAAGGTGTTACTGCTAGCAGGCTTCCTGCAGTCAAGTTAAATTTGAGGAGGATAATTCACAGGTGAATGACAATAAATTTCACAGAAGCTGGCATTAGCTCTTAATTAGGGAGAGATTCACACTTCCTTTGATAAGTACTGAGAAATAATCAAATGTCTGCTTGCTCAGCCTTGTTACCAGTGCTCATGTTTCTTATCAGCTCCTCTGGGCACCTCAAACACTCTTCTGGAGGCAAAGGCCTTCAAGTACAAGACCTCCCTTTGGGTCATACTGGATGTCTCCTATTAAGGGCTCTGAATGTGCTCCCTTCTTTTGCCTCAGGCAACCTGGTGCTTGTGAGTATTCAGATGCCACAGCTATAAAGTGATTAAAGTGAAAATTTGCCGAGGACAAAAAACAGAGGTGAGAGCCAGTAGGAGGGAGGAGAAATCCACCTGCTTGGGATTCTTGTGAAATGAAAGTGGACGTAATACTTGGAATAGCTTTTGCCTTAATCTTGGACTCGAAGATCTTGGAGGTATTTTCCTGCCTTAGTGGGTCTATCATTCTGTGATTCTAAGAGTGACAGCAACCACATTAGGAGCTGTTTTGAGATGTGCAAGCAAGGCAGGCTCAGCTGCCCAGTGTTTCTGCAGTTCCTCTGAACTGCTCAAGTACTAGGAACACCAGCAGAGAGCTGGGAGAGATATTAAGAGGTGCTGCCCAAATCCCTTCTACACTTGCTGAGACTGCTTTAGTTTCAAGCGTAGAATCCAAAATGAATGGGTGAAAAAGAAAAAAAAGTCTGTTGAACAGGTTCAAGCATGGGGAAACAAAGGCACAAGTCTGAGGCTCATAGGGGATGCAAAGTGGAGGTCACAACAACTTCTTCAGACTCTGTGTCTACCTGCCTTTGGATCTTCCATTTTCTCGTGGGACATTACGTTAAATCCCTAATCTCTGCAAAATATCAAGATCCAGAACCCTCTTTGTGTTCCAACCTTCTAAAACCATTCACCACAAAGCACTGGGGACTGTGCAGCACTGTTTAATGAGGAGATTTCACCTTTCACTCCAGAGACTCACAGATTGCTTCCATGTCATGTATGACATCGTGGAAATGCAGTTGCCTCTGGGCCAGAGGCCAATGGACAACCCATGTTACAGCCAAGGGCAAGTTTTGGTCAGAAACCTGCTTTTATGAGCAGTGTGTGAAACTTCAGAATTTATCACGAGTCTTTAAAACCCAAAATCTTGGCATGTGACAAGCTGCATGAACTGAGCCCACTTAACCCATATTGGAGTACAAAAACGGCCCAGCCTATTCCTTCCTTATTGTTTCGAAATTGGAATTTCATGCTTGGTTGTGGTCTCTGTCCGTGCACTGCCAGATAGCCAGCAGCATGACTTTGATGCTGATCAGGAACAGGCATCTGATCACACTTCTGTGGAATGGGCAAGCACACAATATGAGGCTTAAAATTTTCTTCGTGATGACTTAAAGGCAGTTCCAGAGGGTGGGAAAACTTGTAAGCCATAAAGCCAGCATGGTGCAGACAAGTGACATAACATGATACAAGACAAA
>VXBU01016068.1:245132-276106 GCA_013400315.1 Bombycilla garrulus | reverse complement strand
GGCCGGAGGGCACAGCGCACAGCGCCGCCCCGCGCGCACCAACGGGGCGGGAACCAACCCGCGCCGGCCCGGCCGCACACAGCGCCAAGGAAGCGGGTAACAAAGAGGCTTTTAATAGAAAACACCCGGTCTGGCGACAAACATTAAACAGAATTATGTACAGCAACAGAGGTAAGGTAAAAACGGAATAAAAGAGATTGGTTTCTTGGTCAAAGGCCGTTTCTTCATCGACATTTCTTAATTAAGCACAAACCCCTCCTGGTGCTCTACCCATGGAAGCGTATTTACCTGACTGAAGTTTTTATGGTGAGGATTAAAAATCCATCGCTTTTTGCAGGTACTGGTAAAGGGATTTTCCCGATTTATTTGTATTACATGTGGGCATATAAATAGAGAATCAGAACAAGTAATTTTTGAGCAAACTCATTATTTACATACCCCAAACTTAGCTTAAATTACTGTTATTTCAGTATTCTGAAATTAATATCTAATAGGAATAAATTTAAAGCTGCTGAATCAATGTCCGTGCTACTAAACCTAAGTAAGAATTTTCTGCAGCCCAGCCCAGTACATCTGTAATATAATTCTCACTGTAACATACCCAGTTTAAAAAAAAACCTCATAAAAATAGTCAAATCAAAACATAAGGTTCTTGTATTCAGACCACAAACATGTATCTAATTTAAAATCAGAAATGCATCACTAAAATTACAGGAGGAAGCTGTAACAGAGAATAATCAGCTGAAAGCTTGGCCATTTAGAGAGGTACAATCAAACACATATGCTCCCTAAAAAATCCTCTGCAGGCAAAGACCTAGTTAAATATCTGATTTACCATGCTAAAAATAGGCATCAGCCTATACTACCCGAAAGTCCAGATTTTAAACAGAAAACTACAAGCTGAAAACACCACCAAATTTATCTTCAATAGAGATTTTCAGAGATAATCAGCATTTAAGTTGACTATTTGGAATGACACTTCCTTCCTCCCACTGTGCAAAATTAGTAAGAGATTGAAAACAAAACAGCTTCCCTTTTAAGGTTTACAAACACTAGAGCAAAGATTTGATTCTGCAGGCTGGGTGCCAATATATAAAATTTCTCATGAGATGAACTGTTAACATAAAAAAATGGTATCAGAAAGCACAGGTGTGAGCTGCACTAGGATTAGGTTGCTGGAAACTCATTAAAAGATGTGATTAGTTCTCTTTCCTCTTACTTTTTGATTAATGACTTTTATAAGCACCAGGACCTTCCTGTTGGTTTTGCTTAGCTCTTTTCCACAATAATCATCAACTTAAATTAATTACAATCACAACAAGTAATGTATAGCAAGGCAAGGATAAGGACAACAAAGTGGCAAGTTTCACCAACATTCTCCAAAAGCAGCTACTTGGTTCAACATTCTGAACTTGAACATTTGAAGAGAATACAGGGATTTCTTTTCTTTAGAGCTTTCCTTTAAAAATGGAAACACCACAAAATGAGCAGGTCTTGTTAGCTATAGTCATACAGGATATACATATATATAGGGTTCTGCTGAAGGGAATTCTCTTTCTTGTTCTCACTGATAAGAACAAAGGCAGCTTTGTAAATATTTATGAAGGAGTCTGAGAAGGGCATCATCTAACTAAAGCAAATAAATCATCCACTGACACTTGCATCCTAGCCTTCACATTTGTAATACGCAGACACAGTATTTAAATAAACTGAACCAACACAACTGGCAGTCAGGGACCCTGCTCTCCCCTTCCCAAAATTACTGGATTTAAGGCCCCCTTTCAAGCATTCCAACAGGTAACAGTTTTACTGAAGGTTTAGACCTGCCTGCATGGTCAGATGTTAAAGGAACACAGTCCAGAAAGCTTTAGTGTAGCTACTGTGTGGAATTCTACAGCCATCATGGTACTTCAGAGCCAAAAACAAAAGTAAGTTCATGGCAAAAGATAAAAGTAAAGAAATAGACACAAAGGTCTGTGAAAACATCTCCCATTTTGCTGTAGGTGTCCATGGAGCGACTGATCACTTCTGCAGGGATGCCAGACAGGAGAAGAGCAGCAGTCAGTACTGTGGTTTTCACCTTCTTCTCACACTAAAAGGGAAAGAAAAACCAGTATCACGTTAGTTCTTCTAATCCAATTCTGCTTTACATATCCCCCATGTTGTGCCATTTCAAACGTTCCAAATTCGTTGGTAGGAGTAGCAGGTTTGGATTGATTCTGTCCAGACACGCTCCAGGAGTCACCGCACTTATCCCACAGATTCCTGCTGTGATGGATCCACCAGAGCCCAGTGAGAGGCTGGCTAACAGCAGATAAAACTCATCCCAGATATTCTGCCTCCTTCAGACTCCTGCTCCCAGCACGCTGACACTGAGGTTGGGCAGCTGCTCCTGCCTGAGTGGGAACATTCCCAGACAAGGGAAATCCAGGGGTAGGAAGCTAAGCCTGGCATCTCCACTGTCAGAACTGAATTAATCTCATCACACCATTTGGCAAAAACCAGAACCCCAAAATGGTTTGAATTGGAAGGAACTTTAATGCTCATCTCATTCCAACCCCCTGCTATGGGAAGAGACACCTTCCACTAGACCAGGCTGCTCAAAACCCCATAAAGTTAAGTTTCTGTTAAGTTTACTAACAGAAAAATTATTTAGAGTTGAACACCGTTTCTGTTTTAGAACAACTTAATTTGGCAGTTTTATCCTCTGAACTCAGAAATGCTCCAAAACCTTTTAAAAGCTGTTCCACCCTTAAGATGAGGAATCCCAAGGATGCAAGCCTGACAGGCAGGAAAAGGGTACAGTGGCTGAAAATTCTAATATTTGATGATACTTGCTGGATATTTTAATTTAATCCAATGTAAAGTAAGCTTTCAAGAATATTTTTTGTGTTTCATGGGAGAAAAATGAAGGTTAACGAAGGGATTGACCTCACTCAGGTCTAACTTCAGTAGAAGGAAATTGTGGAAAGGAACCACCTCTCTGAATTCTGAAACTGAAGAGCTGATTTTAAGTACATCAGAAACAAGATCAAAATGATGTAGCAGATGAGCTGGTGCAAATCTAAGGCTAATTTTACTGTTTTGTGTTGTAACACATCAGCTTAAAATGACTATTATGATATACTTAACTACAAAACAACTGCTGACTTATTCTGATTTTCTACAAGTAATCTATTATTCCTTTTAAAATGCAAATTTTCCCTTTTGACTGTGGATTGAACATCATTCAATCCCACTCTGCACCACAGAACTGACAAAATCATCAACCTAACAAATGCTTCAGTACAATTACCTGTTGTAAATATATAAAGCAAGTGGAATAGCAAATCTTGCTAATAAGCAGCAAATTCCACACATAAATAAATGTCTCATTTCAAGCTGCCATTCAAATCAGTACCAGCAGTGGAATGCAGAGCCCCTAAAACTCAACGTTCTGCCTCATTTTTTAGCAAACATTCTCCCAAATTTAATCCAGATATTATATGCAGAACAGCTGCTTAGCAAAACAAATAATAACCAGAGAAGAGCATGGTCTAGAAGAAAAGCGGGTTTCCTGAAGACATGAAAGAACTACCTGGATTTTCTGGTCAGATGCCTTTAATTAAGCTACACAAGCTGCTAGTCCATGTTTTCATTGCAACTTTAAAAAAGATCCTGGACTAAATCTGAAAAGATTAAAAACTAGTTTAAACTATCAGCATTGGTCATTCAATCCTACTGTTTAAAACAAGGGAAGAATAATTCACATGCATTGGTCCTAAAACAATACAATCTAAACACAAGTTTAAGTTGAAAACACTTCAAATTAATCTAATTCTGAAAAAAAACAAATTTACCTTTGGAAAGTACTTGGACAGTCCCATGTAAGCAAGTTGTAGTGTAAGAAATGGTGCAAATATTGACTGAAGGAACAGAAAAAAATATATAAAAATTAACTTGGTCAGAATAGCTAAAAACCACAAAGATTTAATGCTTCCTAAGCCATAAGAGAAAATTAGTAGGTAAAAATTAATTTGTGGAACAGAGCAATGTTGTTCTTGAACAGTACAAATCTAAGTAGACAAGCTACATGGCAAAAATAAGGTTCTGCCCTATATTCTTTGAGGCTAAAGAACTGCAATGGCAGAAGAGAACAGCAGAGTATAAAACTGAGCCCAATGTGTAAAACTGAGCGCATGGATCCAGGAGCTGGGTGCTGTACCTGCCTCACACCTCTGCGCTGTTGTGCTGGCAGGCACTAGGAATACTGAGGAGCTACTTTTCCCAGGCTGATAAATGAGTAGAATTTACTTACAACTGTTATTCTTAGAATCACAGGATGGTTTGGGTTGAAAGTGACCTAAAAAGCTATCATTCCAAACCCCTTCCATGGGCAGGGATACTTTGCATGAGACCAGTTTGCTTCAAGCTACATCCAGCCTGGCCTTGGATACTTCCACAGATGAGAACTCTATTCTTACTCTATTATTCTTTCTATTCTTACTCTATTATTCTTCTCCAAGTCCTGAACTAGAGGAGCAGCTGACTCATCTGCTCACCAAGATGGGAATAAACTTGCAGGGAAGTTAAGCTGCAATAACTATTCCAGTGCATCTGCTCCTGAAACACAACAGACCAAACGTGCTGCTCTCAGTAGTTACACAGTGGTTGCGTTGGTAGCAGAATAATCTCATAGAATTAATCAATTTTTTTTTAGGTTTTATACAATTTTTGGAAATGTAAAGAGTGCCTGAAGTTTCCAACTTGGTCATTACTGAAAGACTTCAGCTCCAGCTATTTCCCAGTCATTTGCACCAAGCAGCAAACCCCAGCAGGATTGTGTCCCTGAACTCACCAGGTACTTGCACACAAAAGCCCTGACCACGATGGCGAGCAGGGCACATCCCACCAATCTGAAAATGCGGAAAGAGTCAAACTCCTCCGCAGCATTCCCGTTCTCCTGGCTTGGCTTCTCACTCATCAGCTGGTTCCTCAGCTTCAGAGCTTCATCAAACCTGGACAGGTACTGCTCCAAGCCGTGTCTGGGTGGCCGTGGTGCAGCCTCAGGGGGCAGCTCTCCCCTGTGCCGGTGCCGCAGCTCGCCCGTCCCCCCGGTGAGCAGCTCGGGGCCTTTGCCAAACAAGTCCTTGTCCCCTCTGAGCTCTGCCACGCTGCCTGTGTGGTCAGCCGAGCCTGCCACGTTACACACAGAATCACCAAGCACAATCCGCTTGGCAACTGAAGGAATGGGAAGGGAGTTGGATTTATCTTGCTCGTGCTGAAGCTTTAATTCTGTGTGACTTTCATCATCTAAGGAAGAAAAATAAAAACACAGAGTTATGCACGCCGGGTACGTGGGACAACACTTCAGCTATACTGGATCAGGATCCTGGGTCTCTGCTTCCCAAGAGAAAAGACAGATTTATGATTAAAGAGGGCACTCTTCATGGAGCAGACACAAGACACAGCTGTGCAATGCAGTTCAGAAGCTGAAGCTGTCGGTCAGCAATGGAGAAATTAAAACACTGAACTTCCTTAAAAAATAGCACTGCATGCACAAGCAGAAAGATCCAAATACATAGATTGACATTAAAGAAAACACAAAGATTTGCAGAAACTGAATCAACAGGAAGAGCACTAATATCTGACAAATAAGAAGACAGCAGAAGCACACCTTAGCTTGCTGCCTACTGTCAGAGGCAGGGCAGTGTTAACCTGCTCTGTATCAAACCTGAAGACCCATCCTACAGAGAGGGAGGTGATGGCAGAGAGCAAAACCGAATCAAGAACATATCTGGTCCTACCAGACAGCAAGAACTAACGCTTCAGGAGTACTTTTCAGTGTTACCTCAGATTGATTCAAGGCTCATGGCCATCCTTGTAAACTGAAATCTGAGAACTCTGCTGACAAGACAGCCCACTTGAAGAACGTACAGAGATATAATTGAGCTACCTAGGATATAGTTCTGTAAGAAAATTCTGCATGCCAACCGCAAACATCTATGTCACTATCCAAATGTGAGATAACTTTGCTATAAAAAAGCCAGCTATGAAAGCCAGCAGCTACTGACTGAAAACATGGGGGAAGCTCATCGTTTCTTCAACTAAAAAAAAATACTTGCAGTGAAATGACAGCTTGTATGCTCGCTATCTAGGGACCGTGCTGGGCCCAAGTCCTGACTTTCTGAAGGCACAGGGATTTTATGGGCGGGTCTCTCGCGGAGCAGGGCAGGTCGTGCCGATTGAAGCATCCCTAAGAACGAAGGCAGCACTGAGGGACCGGGGAGCCAGCCGGCCCTGTCCCTGCGGGAAACGGGCTGCTCCTGCTCCCCAGGGCACCGCGGGCAGCGGTCACGGCCGGAGAGGCCAAGGGGTCACCGCAGCTCCGGAGCCCTCACACAGCCCCGCCGCCCCCGCCACGGGGCTCACCCTTGCCCGCCGCGGGCCGGTGGAAGCCCATGATGCGGTTGATCCGCTCCTCCGAGTTCATGAGCAGCTTCCTACGGCGCAGCTCTGCGCGGCGCTGGGACGCCGAGAGCCCCACGGGGGGCCCCGGCGGTGTGGGCTCCGCTCCCGCGCCGCCGTCCGCCATCCCCGGCACCGCAGGCCCGGCAGCGGGCCCGCCCCGCCCGGCGCGCAGGCGCCAGCACCGCCCTCCTGTAGCCGCTGAAGCGGGCGCCGCCATTTTGCGTAGGGGCAGGAGAAGGGCGGGGCGCGCTGTAAGACCGCTCCGCGCCCTTCCGTGACGGCGCGGCGCCCGCACTCAAGATGGCTGCCCCGGGCTCAGAAGTGACGTCACGCTGCACGTGGCAGCGAGGCGGGCAAGGGGCGACGGTGGCGCTGAGGGGACGCGGGTGACGGTGACAGCCCGGGCCAGGGCGGGGCTGGCCCCGCTGTACACACGGGACAGCCGCCGGACACCAACGCACAGGCACCGCTCGGGGACGCCAGAGCTACTGGCATTATAGAACAGGGAGCGCACTGACTTCTTTCCAGTATGATACAGTTGGCATACCATTGATCTTTGGGAGTCCGTCACCTCTCTTTGTGTGCCAGGTGACACTTCCCTTACCTGCACAGGGCTCCCGTCAGCAGCACTGCTGGCACGGAACAGCTTCCCTGCCCAGCGCCGAGGTAGTGCTGCCGTCAGGACTCCCCTTGGGTGCCCCGAATGCCCAAAGCCAGCGCCAGGACAGGGGCCGCTGATGCCCAAGCCACAACACGGATTGTTGAATTCCTGGTGGAGGTCAGCAGCAGGACAGTGTTATGTGTATTGGGAAAAAAAACCGGAGCTGACAAGTCCAATTACTATTTTTATAATATTGAATGAGAGAATGCTGTATTTAAAACCAGTTCAATACAGAAGTCAGACTACCAAGCTCAAGCATTAGGTTGTCTATGATGGGCCAGAGGCAGCAGTGACATCTCAAAAAAATTTGCAAGCATTAAGATGGAATGGCTTTTACAAAAAAGCTGCTGAAATAATGGGATGTTAAATGAAGATAGAAGATTACATAAAATAAAATTGATCACCATCTTGGAATGCTGCTGAAAACTAAATTCCAACCAGCACTGTCAGCTGGCTCCTGTGACCAACATGCTATTTATCTCAATTGATTAATAAATACATTGTTCTTTTATTTATAAGAAAGGAGTGATGGACTGGCATGAGTTCTTTCAATTAATTTTATTGAGTAGCCAAATCTGATAAATTAGCACAGATAAAATAAGCATTTGCATGTGTTATAAATGACTTTTTACAGGAATAAAACAGTGAAAATTACAAACTGTAAAAAGGAGGACAAGTAAATCCTGTCTCAAATTCGGAAGGGGGAAGATTTATAACTTCATACTGAAGATCAAATCTTTGAGTTCAGAGAACAAAGATTTAATATTACAATATTATACACTACTTTACAAAATTAAATTTACTATAAGGATTACATCCATAATAGTAAACAGAACCATAAAATCACATTTAATGGTCCCTTAACAGCCATTCTGCATCTTTGATTAAATTCTGTTAAGAAATTAATTCTAAATAAAAGTGAATCATTCTAGTTATTGCAACACAGTCTATGTGGACTTAGGCTCAAATATATTAATTTAAAAACAATAATGAAAGCAAAGTAAAATGGATGGTAACAATGTTGGCTGAACACTAATGTGTCAAATACGGAAATAGTTTTAAAAAAGTGTTCAACTACAAAGAGATACACACCTCTACCACACATTTACAGTGGCAGAGTTGTCGTGCTGAGATCTAAGTACCAGAACCACTCTTGCCTACTTTTGCAGTCCATCTTCAGAGTCCTCATTTTTAACTGTATGTAAAAAAGCAATCACAGGTAGTGTGTGTGTGTGTTCATGTTCCCTGTAGTGCTGTTACAGCAGTACAGGTGAACCAGCAGGCCCTCTCCACTGCGAGGGGATAAACTAACCAAGTTCAAAACAGAATTTCTTCCAAAGTGAAGAGAACTCAGAGTGCTCATCTGTCTCATTTAACATGCTTTGCTCTGTAAAACCTAGGGACTCAAATTCAAACTTGTTAACTGTCACAAAGACTGACATCTTCAGCCATTAGTCTGGTGTACATAAAGCAATGAGGCCATCTCCAGTACTTATTTATGTGGCTTAAAAAAAGGGAGATAGTAGCAAAATACAGTCATAGTAAGAAACAGACTTTGAGTGGGCTATTTGATGCAAGGATAGTTTTCAATTCGACATCTGAGTGATAATATACCCAAACCACATGGTTTAGGGCAGAACCTGTGCAAGTGCAGAGGTTCCATTTATGATTTAAATGAAGAGACCCCTTTCCCCCTCCCTGGGGAAAAAAAAAAAATCAGACTGTCAAAACTTTTAAAAGACACCTCTTCACTATGACTAGAAACTGTGCAATTCTCTGAAAAGCAATTCAAGTAAATATATTCCTGTTTGCTACAGAGGCAGCAGACAGGGAAGCTTAAATTGGATCTATAATAGTATTTTCATGCTGCTTTAGCCATTGTTCTGAACTTTAGCTTCTTGTGCTCAATAACAAGAACAATTTCTCCCAAGGAACTCCTCCCCTAAAGTGAGGCAACTCCTGACAATCATGAGCAGCAATAGCCTGAAATGGGAGCAAATGTTTACCCAAATGTTGACCCTACTGGCATTTTTTTTTTATAGCCTAAGCACAGTACATTTGACCACTCATAAGTGGTTTACCTCTTCAAGTTACTTGCCCCAGAAGGTAGGTTTTGCGAGACCTTTAAGTTCACCACTATTAAATAAAAAAGCAAACCAAGCTTTTTCCATATGCAACACTTTCATGGGCATTGGAATACAGTAACTTAAATACTCTTGACATTGGTAGCTGCCAATAATAGCTTAATCTTGAAAACAGAAGAATTATCAATATACTTCTATTAAATTATTTAAATAATTTTTGTGTATAAATTTTTACTTCAAGTCTGATGTCAGTTTCAATCTGTAGCTCTGGCAGGATCTGAGAGTATATTTAAAGCTTTCATTTGGTGCACACTGGCTTTGGACCTGGGCTCATTACACAGCTGCAGCAAAAAAAACCTTTTTCTAAAAAAAATTCAGGCATGTCTGCAACAATATATTAATCTGCAAATAATTTTGTTCTTGGAAAAATAATTTCCAATTTTAATGTCAGAATATTCAGTGTTGCAGACCAACATTTGGTCTGAAGCACTGCCAACAAACTTGCTTCAGAAACACACCAGATCTGAGGAGCCCAACATTCACTTAATGTAAACAAGCGCCAAAAGTCTATGGAACATAAACCAAAGAAAATCTGAGATAATCTTCCTTGCTCTTCCCCTCCCACACCATTCATAAATTGAAATTAAAACTATTCCTTTTGCTGAAGAAAAGCAAAGCTTACCTAAGTCTACTTTTGTTGCCAACTCAGCCAATGACTTCTTAAAATCTCTCATGTAGGGCCCACTATTCCTCACTGTTTTTAAAATCAGAATACTGACTTATTAAAACCTTCAGCAAATTCAGCCACCTTATCCAGGTTAAGCTTACCTTTAGTCCTATTAGCCATAATCCAGTCCAAGCACTGGTTTCTACACTTCACAAGCATTTGTTCATTTCACAATGAACACTTCTTTCATTGCTACTTTAAGCATTAAGGTGAAATTGAGATGCTTTGTCTGTAATCACTGGATGCACTTAGAATTTCCCTGCAAATCATGATCAGTATTGTGAGGTTTTATATCTAGCAGCAAAAAAAAAAAAAGTTACAGAAATATACATTTTGAACAACAAAGAACTCTTTATTTTACAAAATGTATTTCACCTTTTCAGTATTGCCTTTGTAAATATACTTCATGCTGCAACTACTTACAGTAAAAACACGATTTGCAGCAAATTAAAGGTGCTCCACCAGTTCCAACAGTTTGACTTTTTTTTAAAGGTACAATATTATGTAGTTGCACATTTGATTCTCAGATGTGGTCCTTTATTTGCTTTAGTTCGTTGAAATCACAGTGAGAACTTCTCATCAACTGCCTCAGGCCACAGATTTAATGAAGATATTACAAGCACAATCATTCTTTACTGCAAAATCTTTCTTTAAAGAAGTAAGCCAAAGGCTAGTGTTTCATTTATTCACTTGCTGCTGTATATGAAGGAGAAATTCATAGTATGATAAGGCTGATTCTGTTCTGTCTTCAATCATATTTTGCAGAAAACTTGATTTCAATGGACTCTCATCCCTTAAAAACAAAGATATAAGTGTTTGAGTGGAATAAACATTTGCCATGGGCTACCGTGCATTAATAAAGTTCCAGGTCAAGTGGCAAGACATTTCAAGAGCTTAAGGACATATGAAAAGAGTATCTCTAACAGCCCTTAGTAGTGATTAATCTTAGTAAGCGCTCTTACCAGCATTTACTTCATTTATCTGACATTTAGTCTTTTTGAAGTCTTTTGAAATTCCAATTGGAGACAATTCATAAATCACATCTGTAGTTAAATCTGTCAGGCACAGCACACACTATTGCTAAGAATTCCATTAAGAAAGTTCAGTATATGATATCCAAGTATGTATTGGTAACAGGTTGCTGAACAAGCAAAAGGACTGTTAAAAACTACTTACTTTATTATATATAGTATAGGAAAGAAAGGTCTCTGTTCTCTTAGCCAAGAAATGAAAGCTCGTGTTCTGATGGATTCTGCCGTTTCAAGTTCTGGGAGATGTGTCTAAAAGCCAAAGGGTTGCATTAATACAAACAGGGTATTTTTCAGAAAAACAGTAAAAGGAACACTTAAACTAGCCCAACTCGTTAGGTATAAAGAAAACCCAGACAGATACGTTTTGTGATGTACAGTTTCAGTTTGTCTTCTTTGAAGGGGCTTGAAATAGTCAAGAGCACTAAACTGGTATCAGCAATTAGCTGTCAGAATGGTGATGACTGAGCTGTGATTGATTCCTGTTTTGTTGCAGAAACTAAAGGATTTCCCACTTACTCACTGTGCTCACTATTTGCAAGTGTTCTTAGTCTGCTCCCACAGGTCTGAGAAACTCAATCATTGTCAGCCTCTTCCTACTGTGTCTTCATGAAAAGAAACTCCAAAAGGTAACATAAATGATTTCTTTCCTTGGATCTGGAGCTATACCACTAGAGGGCTAATATCTGAGCAGTGTATTTGAATTCTCATGCAAATGATATCCTGGCAGCACTGTATGTATGACTGACGTGCAGAGCAAGCACCTACCATATTCTGTGGTATTGAGCCATAATTTGGAACTCCAAGGACTTGGCTGATAAAGCCCTGCCCACAGTTCTTCCCGACCCACAGAAACATCACCTGAAAGACACCCATCAATAACAACATTAATCTCATCCAAAACACACCTCAGCAGTCTCATACATATTTTGGGTTCTCAGAAAGAACATACTAAGTAAAAACATGGATACTTTTTAAAATCCCCCCACCACACAACTTACAGAGCCAGCATCCATAAGATAAGCACCATCCCTACTCAGCTTCTCCACTGACAGCTGGAGAAGGGGTGGCTGAGGTATAGTTCTGTCATTTATGTTAAGAGCCCCCTAAAAGAAGGATGAAAAACAGTGGTTCACATCTTGATGCAAAAAAACAGAACAGAACGTTAAAAAAGAGTAGGATCTATTACCCTGAATACTGGAGCTCAAGCCATATTTAATTTATTAATTAGTAATTTACTAATAAATCTTAATGTTTTATTTAGAGAGGGTGAATTTCATCAAATGTATCTTAGTTAATTAGTTTAGAAGTTGAATATCTGATTTGTTATATACCAAAGATGTGATTTCTAAAACTGTTCAGGGTTTTCCATAAACACTCCATGTTCTCAAAACAGCTTGATATTTTAAAATAAAGGAAGCTACAAAGGGCCAAAAACCACATTATGATGTCTTTATGTATATGTGATTTACAGCACAAGATAATGACACAAGGCAAAGATGAAATAAGTTAGGAGAAAACTTTCCCCATCCATCCATAGCTTCTCTCCAGAATTCATCAGTCCAGTTCCAAATAACAAATGCATAAATGCAACAAGTGGGAGAATATGAAACATTACATTTCAGCTGTGCAGCTTTAACGTGGAAAACCTGGCAGATTTTTAACACGTTCACTTTCACATCACACAAATCTTCGGGATCAAACAGATTATGTAGCAAGGCAAAGACTCACCTCATCTGTGAGATTATCAATTCTGTACAGACTGGGATGTGTCATGAGCATGAGGTAAACAAGGGGCTGGTTTTTCACCTGACACATGGTAAAGATGCGTTCATCCAAACGTGTGTTTGTCCCAGTTTGAAATGCTTTCTGCAAACCATCAGGCATTTAGTTTGACCATCAAAGCAAAGCAAGATGAGCTGAATTTCACACATTGCCTACTGCTTATTTCTAACTTACTGCAGTTTTAGAGATGTATCCTAAGTGTCTTCTCATTGTATTTTACTTCTACATAGTTCTCTTCAGTGTTTCACATATAAATCATGCAAGTCCCATTCCAATTTCTGGATTTTAAAATTAACCTCAACCGGGCACCATCAATCTTTCCTAGTGAGCTCTACAGCTGAGATGAAAGCACCCTGAAATACTCTCTAACATACACCTCAAAAATCCTACTTGATGAAATTTAGAATAATAAATATTGGAGCAGTTTACAATTGGCTTCAATGCACAGAATATTAGGTCTGTATTTACAAGAAAGAGATACTCCTGGCTTGTTGGGACCAAAAAAAAAAAGCTATAAATCAAAGTAGGGCTCACTCCTCCCATCTGACTAGATCAAATGCTTATCAAGCCTTTCACATTAAAAAACTCAATATGAACATGCTGGTTAATTCTAATCAAGATGTATGAATCCAAAACTTCTTTTTGAACCAAGAAACCAGTTTGTCCGACTTAAATGACTTCTAGTATCAGTTTAGGGAAATTCAATTAAAAATACTTACGCTAAACAAATACTGTGAAATGCTTTAAATCTGCTGCAAGAACAGCCAGCCAACTCCCTCTCTGCTTGCACCCAGCTCTCTTCTAACCCACACTGAACTGCAGTGTGGATCCACATTTCCAGAGGCACAAAACTGAGATTCCTGAGAATACACTATCAGTACCCAGACACATTCTCATCATTAGTCAGTGTCTTAACTATTTTGCCCTTCCATTGCTTAAAACATTTACACTTTTGGTTTTACGCACACTTCTAAATTCCTGCTTTCGAACTAAATCCTTCTCCATCAAAGAACTCTCCTTTTACTTCAGGCTGACCTGCCAAACAATCCTCCTGTTTCCTGGCCTCCTTTCCCCCATTACCTGTTTTAAGAGTGCCAGTATGTAGAGCGGGAAGAGGCGCAGTGAGAAGGGAGCTGTGAGGCCAGGCTGCTGGATGCTCAGCACGGACGAGCGATAGGCAGCCAAGGAATCGATCACTGCATTGACCAAGGCATCCCGAGCATCGCTCAGCGTGGCAGACACAGAGCGGTCCACGGCTGCAAACACAGCACAGGGGTCAAGAGAGAGGGGTTTGCTCCCTTTGCAGGAACACAGATACATTACAGCTCACATACATTACCTCCTCTCACTTTATCACATATGTTGATGCAGCTTAAGCTTTCACTAATTTCTAGGGGAAGTCAAGTGCTTCAGAAAAAAGCTGGTGATGACGTACCAGACTAAGCCTAAGCCCAGGTGATTACACACAGCTCTACGGATCCTTCACCTAAGCCAAGCATTAAAACCAAAACTCTCTTAGGTTTGCAACTTTGAAAGCGCTCTTAGAACAAAGAAGAATCTTTTCTTCTAATGCCACCTCTCCCAGAGGATTATTGCTCAGTAAGAATACAATCCACCCATATCCAAACAAGCTCTTATCACACTCACCCATATTGGCTAAGAGCCCTGTGATGGCCTGCACATCTGCCCCTAAGTATACATCACTCAGTGTTGTGACAACAGGTAAGCACATCGTGTGGACACGAATTCGTCTTTCACCTGCAAGAAAAGAAGACTGTAACCTCCATACTTTTATGAAACAACACTACAAACAAATGCCACTGCTGGCTCAATGCAGCCTTACCTTTGCTGGAGGTGTACAGGAGAGCTGACTGAAAAGAAACAACTTGCATATCAGTAAGACTCTCTTCCACTGACATTTGCACAGCATATCCCGCATCTGGGTTTACGTTGGGTAATGACAACAGGTCTGTAGATCGTACAAAGAAGTTCCCATGGAAAGTATGAATGGAAAGACCTACAAGATAATAATGAATCAGTTTGGGGTTTATAGCTGTGAAGTACAAGCACCCTGTACAGATCTGCCATCAATGTATGTGGAATGTTCCCTTTCAATGAGATATGTGATCTTCAGAAAAGGTAAATACTGCAAAATGACAACTGATCCAAAAAATCCACAAAGCCTATCAGAAAATGGGAATTAGCAAGGCAAATCAATGCAGAGTAGCAGAAAGTAACTAGATTATAAAAACAGTCCTTTGTTGAAATAGCAGTCCAGGAAAATTTCCAGTTTTGACCATTGTAAACTGGAACTTGGATGTCAGAAAACACGCTGCAAATACAGTCTTAAATAAATTGTCTTATTCCTGGTACTGAATTTTACTTTTCTAATCATTGCCTTTTAATCATTTGAGATCACAAAACAGCTAGAATACCAATGAAAACATTCCAAGAGAGCAGCAAACACCCACTTCCCTCTTCTCCACCCCCAAAAAATCTAAGGTGGTAAATTCAGACCTTTGGTGCATCTTATCCTCATGACAGCCTCAAACCCAATTTTTCTAGTTAAATATCGCTTCAGTTCCTTTTGCAATTTCTCCACCTGGACAGGGTTGTGTTTATGATGGTAAGACTGGTAGTAGTAGACACTACCTGCAGAATACCTTGATATACAACCTGAAAAAAAAACAGTATACATTGGAGAATGCAGACAGTTGCTGCTGCAGTCTTTAAACTATCGAATTGTTCACACCTGCAAATCACTCAGATACACAGTTACAGACCTGCCTACAGAGACAGAGATGTAGCATAACTGGATATTCTAGTATGTGATAAGTTTCAGGTGTGAAATACTTGTCCATTGACCTGAAATTGCTGTCACTTGAAAGTTTAGTTAAATAGGAAAAAATAATTTAAAAGCTAATAAAATTTGTTCTAAAGGCAATGATGCTGACGGTTAAAAGGCATAAAAAGGAAGAAAGTATTTCCATTACTTTTATCAGTAGCACAAGAATCCTGACTCACTAAGGGGGAACATGAAAATAAGTAGGTTAAATCAGAACTTAAAGATTACATTCTATTCACTGTCACTGCTCAGCAAGGACAAGTTTGTATCTTGACATACCAGATTAATTCAAAACAGGTTCATCTACGAAGCATTCATGTAGATTCTATGTATTTTCTCAAAATAAAAGTGTTACTTTCCCTAAAACAGCTTTATATGACTTACCTAGAGAAGCCAAGTCAGAATATTGCCCACTAAGAAGAAATAAATCCACTGCAACCTGTTGCCCTGAGCAGTCCAAGGCCAACTTCTTGTAAAAATCAGTCGATGGTGTCAGACGTATCTCCTGTTAACAGAGTATTAGAAAATACAAAGGGAATTCAAATTGATTAATACATTTATTGCCTGTTTCCAGTGACACTTATTATCAGTCCTCCATCAATGATTAAAAACATTTTATTTTTTAAAAAATCAGGTAATTATTTTGTGTTTATATTGCTTGGTTTTGTTTTCTTTTTTTCTGCTACTTTAACAACGGAGCAAGACAAACCAGAAGAGGAAATCCCAGAACCCCCTCCATGCACAGAACAGGGCTGTTAGTACTCTCAACCTTTCTGCTTTCCTAACCTTTGCTGTTGTTCTTTGGTTTGGCTCTTCTCGCGACTTTAGTGCTCCCATTCCCACAGACGGGAGCTGTGTCTGGAAGACAGTGATTCTACCTCCAGTGGGGGACATCAGTTTAAAGGCAGCCTGTAATGCAGGCCCCAGAGCACTCTGAGTTTCCAGGGACTTGGTAAACATCTGTGGCAATGTCTTCAGCAGATCCTGAATTAGCTACAAGTGAGAAAACAGTATTAGGCCTATGAGTCTTCATGGTGTTCTACTTTATATAGAGCTGATAGCTGAACATAACCAAGTATTAACGCTTCTAATATTAAGGTAGCAAACAGAAATTCCTAGAAAATTGAAGTACTGTCTTGTTTCAAGTTGGCAAGAATTTCCAGTGACATAGATAAAAGACCTCTTTTTTTTTTTGCCTCAAATCTGGCATTTGAACAGCAGGTGTTAATGAGCATTAATCAAAAAATTACCAAACATATCCCCAATTATGCAAATCTCATTAGTTATGTAAGAAAGTCCTTGCTTCTTACCTCTTTATTTTCATTTAAATTTACTAATAAGTTTTCTGGCATTGGTATAAATACATCTGAAAGGGAAAAAAATATTTGAGTTATCTTTTAAAAACACATCAAGCTTTCCCTGACTTTATTTGCCAACCATCATACTTATTGGAAAAAAATACACAGTATCAGTGTATTAAACCATGTAAACATAATTATGTGGACTTTTTTTTTTCCTCATAAGCATTCCTGTGGCTAGAATCCCATGTTAGAGTAGCAATCAAAAGGGCTGAAGGATAATCAAGACTATTAAATAAAATCACATAGCAAATATTTCCAGTGTTCATTCTACCCTGCCCAATAACATCCAGTGAAAGGTGATTTGAAACAAGAGGCAGAAGGACAAGCACTAAGCACCAGCCATAAGAAAATCTATAGAAAATATCCAGCATCAGTATCTGGGATTTCAAGAGGAATCTAGAGAACTGTACAAATTAAACTACAAGTTTGGAAGGCTCTCCTCGTGTTTGAAGTCATGAGCAGCCACAGCATTGCTCAGACATCAGGGAGATGTCTTCATAAACAAACTCACACATACGGTACTTCTAAAGTCATTACTAGAGAGACTAATGGTGTGATCTTGAAACTCCCACCAGATACATATTTTTAAAGGCTGTCATAACCAGAAGTCATTAATAGGCACTGATCACAAAAATTATTTTTGCATACCTTCAATATCTGAAACTATGAGCATCTGAGGCTGAGAGAGACCTTCCTGAAGACTGTAGAAATGGATTGTGCTGTCAAATGTTATGAAGCCTATTTTTGTTCTAGTGTTCCCAGGAAGCCTGAAAATGAGACATATGGTGTTCAACGAGATGAAATTTCATTTCTGCAGGCTTTTTTTCTTTTTTTTCACATCCACTGCATCTCTCCGTGGTTGTTACCAAGCAGTTAGTTTAACAGCTAGACTGCAAGATCTTCACTAAGACATTTTAGAAAGAACAAAAACCACAACAGAAAAGGAGCTCATGATAGAGTCACCTAGCAGGCAGGTGAATGCCTTCTAAGCGGGCAATCTAAAGTGGAAGAAAAGGAAGAAATAAACTGCAAAATACAAAGTAGTGTTTATACAAGTTCAAACAGAATGCATTTTATGAGAATTTTATTACATGTATGACTCTTTTCAGCGAATACTTATCTAAATTTCAGCTTTTAAAAAATACAGTCCATAAGATATCATAAACATGATGTTTATATTCTTTTGGGGATTGATGAAGCATATAGGAAAGAGTCAGACTGAAAATCAAGCTTCAAAATTAGCTTTTATATTGGTGTAGCTGTGTTAGGAAAAAGACAACAGCTTTCTGATACATTTTAACACAACACTGGCCACTGTTTGCCCACACTAGGAAACTATCTCCCAGACAGAAAGGTCTGGTATGTTGGTGCCTATCACAAGTTTCTTAAGAGAAATGGAAATTTGAGATGTTAAGAAAAAAGTACTTACAAGTCAAGATTGTCTAGCAAGGTCTGGCAGACTGTATTCAAGTATCCTGTCTCTATTGCATTGTGAGAGACATCAAACACAAAGAGGTACACAGGTGGCTGAGGTGGACGCAGCTGAGCAAAGAAAAGATTACCTTTCATTTTCAAAAGCATTTGTTAGATTGGGTTTACTCATTCCATTGCAAGTTTAAACTGTTAAAACAGCACGCGGATGATACCTAACATTTCTGAATGTATTTGCCTCTTATTTGGTAATACCAGACTCTAGTTTTCTTCTGAAGTTAACTACATATTCTAAATACAGAAAAACTTTGACATCAAATATTTAGACGTGAACTCTCTGAAGTTCACCCCGTGAGTTCTCAGATACACTCCTTAAGGCAACAGCTGTTCTACTGACTGGAAAGCATCCTCTGAAACAAACCTTTCTCTGACTTCCCTCTGAAAATCAAACAAAGGGAGAGAATAAGTAAAAGTAAATAAAGCCTTACCATGTATTCAGATGGAGCCATAAACTCAATAGTAGCATTCTGGACTTCAGGTCTTTTATGAGGTTCTCCATAAACTCTTGTCACAGGATTATACAGGAATTCTTCAGGAACTATGCAGATAAGTTTATATATTAGTATTTCACACTAGTATTGGCTGTGCTGCATTTTAAAACAAATTTATCAGCTCTTTTGTGGCTGTTGGGCAACACGTGGAGAACCACACCAAGCAGTGGAGTTCACTTGTGCAAGAGTACCCTGAGGGACTATTTGGGCTTATTGTGTTTCTTTAGGGACACCACTGTCACTGGGAAGCATTTCTCATGACTCCCAGTGTGACTGACAGCAATCCCCCTACTGGTGTGGCCAGCAACACTCCAGTCCCCAAGACCAAGATGGGAAAAGTTAATTGCAACACTTTAAAGCACATTTAAAACTTACCATCATTGACTCTGTAGCACAAATTGCATTTCCATCTCCTTTGGTCTAGGAAGCTGACAAAAGGGTTGATGTACGTCCGGCAGGAACGGCATCTCACGATAATACTGGAAGTGACCACTGGCAATTGCTGGAAAAGAAAAGCTGCCTGTTTTAAAGCATCCTCACCCTGCAGCTGTTCATCTGTGGTACCACCACCACCTACCCTGCTGGCTAGTGAGGCAAAGAATCCTTGTTGAAAGAAGGAGTACTTCTGAATCCTCACAGCATCCCTGCAATCCCTTAATATGACCAGTAGGGAGTCTAACATATTTGACTGCACGGATTCTCTTTCCAAGCCTCTAAATTCTTTGATTTTACACTAATGGTTTAAGATCAAGTCCTGCACCCAAAACAGATCAAAAAGCAGGGGAAAAAAAAGCCCGCATCTCTGAAAAATCAAATAAACTGAGAAAAAACCCAACGTTTAAGAGACACTGATAAATTTAAAGACTTCTGGCTATCTCATGACATCCAAATGCCTTCAACTTTGTCAAGTCTTGAGTTTAGAATTAGTACTAGGTTTGAAATCAATAACTACAACTGATACATGACAACCTGAAATTTAGGTGTTTCCTGCCAACACAGTCCAAATTCTGTGCTGACTTTAAGCTTTTGGTTTTTTGAGGTTTGAGAGGTTTTCTTTTTTATTAACAAGTGAGACCTGGAGGTTCAAAAATGGTAGGGAGAAATAATTGAGAAAAATTACAGTGATCTGTATGGAACAAGGGAATGTCAGCTACTATGGCAGTTCTGGGCCAAGATACCTGCCCTTGTTTTATAAACCATTGTCTGGATTCTAGTAAAGGCATAGTTGATATTTCAGCATGTAAAGTTTTGAATCTCATACCGATAAGTCTTTGAAAGGATGAAGCAGGAGCCCCAAAGGAAGTTTGGCTTTATTCAATAAGGCCTGAGTTTGAGGAATGTTAGTCAGGGTACAGCGGAACAACCTACATGGAGGACAAAGGGTTATTTTCAGAGGCTTTCAAATAAATTATGATTTCAGTAGTACAGTATATTTTTCTAGAGCTGTTAATGGTGCATTTCCATGAAAGATCTCCATCTCTGTCAAATTATTTTGTTTCTGTCTGAGCTTGACCCACAGTACATACTTTGAGTTCTTATTTTATACAAATGCTCTTTACACAGAAGTGAGTGTAATTTTAGTCCCTCAAGTCAAAGTTAAGCCTAACAATATTCAAAAGTTGCACCAAATCTTTATATAGTAAATGCTTTTTTGGAATAAATAAGAACCAGTAATGTTTAAAAGGTGGTTTAAAAACTCAGTAACTATAAACAATAACTTTCTGAGTCTCGAGCACTTAGCAGCTTCCACAAAGTGCAGATGTGTGTGGCAGTTTTGCAAATCCTGCCCAGCTTGTTTGCATGAACAACGTCACAAAGGTGCTGTTATTTCCTTTATCTACCATAAAAATATTTGCAAAGCAGGAGTCCCTGGCTATGCACAGTTTGGTTAGTCTCCTCAGAAAGAATAATTGATTAACCAACTGCCAGCCTCTTGTTTGAAGTTTCATTTACTCCATTGTTTTAAATGGTTACTTTTCAATACAGAGGTCACCCATGTTTCTTCATGCACCATCTTTTTGGTGTACTTCACTTGACTGAATTAACTCCTATTTTTTATCTTCTCATCCATGCTCACTGCTTGCATAAAATTTTTGTACCATACCTATCTATAGCTACCTTGTTAACAATTTTTTCCTCATACTTTCTACAAAGATGATTTTCCCCTCTTCAAAGTTAAACCCACTTACTGCCTTTATTGTAACAGAGTGAAGCCCATTTTCAATATTTTCTACTCTTAAAATTAAGAAAATATTTTGTGAAGTTATGTTTATAAGTAGGAATTTATATTTCCATCTATTTTGATGTATTATAGCAAATGCATAATCTTACTCAGGATTGCAGTTGAGCTTCTGGATGTCTTCATGCAAGTTGGGGACAGGAGCCTTCAAAAGGGTTGTAGGAAGAATATTTCTTTCTTGAAGAAGATTCACAGGTCTTAACCCTTCCTGCTGTAGACTCAGGCCACCCATTGATGCAGTTAAGTGATTAGTGCCCAGGGCAGGCTAGAGTCAAATTTCACAAATTAGCACCAATTACTTGGATGAACCCCACAGTGCATTTAAAACCATATATATATGTACATATATATATCCCTTCCAGTTTGTTTTGCTCATGTGCTAACTGCCATTGTATCAATATCTTTAGAAATACTGTTTGTCACATGAACATGACTTATGCATGTAACTTAACAGAAAAAAGCAGCATAAACTGCCTATAAAGCTTTTGAAATACAGAGGCTCAGCTGGTGAAAGTTCAGGGAAAGAAAAACGAAATACTTCAGCTAACAATAACAATGCAATGGAAGAGAAACATGCCAAAAGCAGCTGAAAGTTTCAAAAGAAACATCCTGAACAGATTTGAGGGTGGAACACTTCACAAAGAGCTGGCACACAGCTTTTCCAAATTGGTACCAAGGCACAGGCAAAAGCATTAATTCTGGGCTATGTCTGTCCTCTTGAACAAATGATGCCCAAACAGGGAACAAAAGCAGCAGCATCCTAGAGATGCACAACACCAGCCAACCATCATTTTTCTTTACCCACATGCCCCCACCAGAGGTAGTACTGAGATAGAAACCAGGCATCTTTACCTGGTGGAAATGTTTTGATCCATCTGGATATTGCAAAGCAGATGCATTCATTCCTGGTGCTCCAGGTGGAGAAGCATAGCCTGGAGGTAAGGCAGGGTAAGAATACCCAACACTTCTGTTCATCTTAAGATTCGGGGCTGCAGGAGAATGATGTGGAGTTGCTGGAAGCAGAGTAGACATATACTTAAATGCTGAAGAACTGCATCCTACTTGAGGCATTAGTACAACAGGAGAGCTGCCTGTTTAGTTTCTAAGTGTAAAAAATACAACTGCTGTCAACTTTGCAAAGGGCTGTTACCTACTTTACATATCACAGCCAAAGATGTGCTAATTGTCAATGCTTCAAATTTCACATTTAGCTTCAAGACAGGCATTGAACCAAGTACATCTGTTTGTATACAAATGCTTAAACTATTATCTTTCCCAGACTCTGAGAAGTTCCATAATAATAACAACCATTTTTACTCCCAAAGTCTTACCCATGAGGCCACCACCTTCAATTGCATCGTAGCTGTTTTGCATTACAGACCCATCACTGCCAGCAGACCTGGCATCACCTTTAAAGAAAAACAACCACAGGAAAAATTTACACAAGTTATGAAGAAGTTTTAATGAGATAACTGCAAAAAAAAAAAAACAACCTATTTGCTGGATGAATATTAAGACAAGCGTGGTTTGAATCTACTTTGGTTTTGACTGAGGATGAAACTGAATTAAATATACACTTTGTCCTCTTTCTAACACACACATCCCCTGCAGATGTCACCTCAACAAAGGACATGCATAAAACATCACAATCTTTTTTTTTTTTTTTTAAGGAAAACAAAAGTCCCTACACTTCTGGTTGAATAATCTTTTACAATTCCTTCAGATTAGGGAATGGCCATATTTTCCAAGCCAACATGCTGTAAAGGGTCAGGGGATGCTCCCTCCTCAGCAGAGGAAGTCCCTTGAGGCTAGCTGCAGTTTTCCAAGTAACCTGTAGCTTAGAGTTCCTTGAAAAACTTTTTCTACTGATAATTCACAGAAACACAAAAGTCCCTACACTTACACACTTAGTCCACTGCTGCTCACCAAACAGCAACAGCTCTGACAGTCACATACCAGTCAAGCTAGAAACTCAGTCTAAGACAGGAAAAACCTTGAAACTCAGAGAGTGCTCCCAAAGGGCAGCTTTGGTAAGCCAACTCTGTCTAAATATACTAACACAACTATATATTGCTAAGGACAAGTAGGTACTCTATTTTTATTACCATTCTTTATTAAAATCTTCAAAGATGACCTAATAAAACGAATTTACATTACACACTGAAACTTGCTAGCAGCAGCCAACCTGCTTCACAGACTAAAAATTTTTATCTCTCCAGGGCTCTGAAAATGTTCCTCTCCATGAAGAAGAAAATATTTTCTAAGCAAAAGCTGTTTCTAATGCATTTAATAAATTCCAAACTAAGCTAAATCTGAATATACTATTCTTATGCTCACAGAGCTACCACACATGAGAAACTGTCAATCTGAATACGCAAGGAACCAACAGCTTTGACAGAACTGTGTATGTAAAAATAAAGTGTCGACTTGCACATGGCCCCATCTAGCATGGGCACTAAATGCCAAACAACTGGAGTCTGTCAGATACAGAGCGCTGAGGAGCTCTTGAACAATGGTATATTTATGCAGGGCCCACAGTACACAAAGTCAGGTATCTGTCCTCAACAGCTGACACTTCACAGCCTCTAGTAACTTCCTTCAGAAAACTAACAAATGCAAGATGTGTGTTTCAGTGATTTCACACAGAGAAGAAAAAGGTGCGGCTACACAAACAGCAAGGAATTGCAAGTTCCACATTTTATCTCTCCCTGTAGAATGAACAATACAGGGAGTCATATATGGATTTCTGCCCTCACAGTAGTCAGGGATGCAGAGAAATGAGAATTTCCCTATCACTTTATAACACAAAAAAGAAAAAGAGTGATGCCAACTACAGGAGACATGGCTACGTAAAACAGCACTTGGAAATCTATTTTGAGCTGCTAATTTCATAAATTTTATTAAAGTCTCCTTACAAGACTTTTCCTTCTTTCCAGGTCCTCACCTGCTCTTTTCAGATGAAATATTAGCTGTCTTAGTATCAATTTTACAATTTGAGTCTCTAATAAACAAGGTGCTTGACTTTCAAGGTTGCATATTACAGCAAGTTGCAACGTTTGAATGCAACATAAAGAACAAATTGTTTCTTACCTTCTTGGTTTGCAGCTGATTTTAGCAGGGACGGTGCATTAGGTGGTCCTGCTACTGCTGTTGGTGGCCTAGGTGGACCACCAACTGGTGGAGGTCCTAAAGGTGGCCTTGGAGGGTGGACTGGAGTTAAAGGCTGAGTCACCGGTGGAGGGGCAGATCCTATAAGGAGATTAACTTTTAGGAGGAGTTTAACCCAGCTGAAAAAAGTCACAAAAGTTTTGTTACAAAAACACACAGATTGAATTCTCAATATTCCCGTTATTCAGAGGATGAATAGCATAAGGTACATAAATCCTAACACGTGGGTAGAGGGTCTCAACTTCAGGTTTTTTCTGTCATGCTTTTCTCATTCTGGGTTCCTGTAACTACTGACCTCTTTCAGACTTTGTTGCTATCGTTGGCAAGAATTTCAAGACGTACAGAAAATATCCCAACTCTATAACCAAGTTGGAAGTGATCACCAAACAAGTTGAATAGTTTTAAAAGTGATCATTGTTACACGAAAAAAATACCAGGGAAACGGCTCAGGAGAATTGAATGGATATAAAAATTACTTATTCCAAACACTTGCTCTCGTTTTATAAGCCACTTTCCAAAATTTCTCTGCATTTTCCTCACTAATTCCAAAGTACTAACTGTTTATTCCAATTAAGTGCCAGAAATAGTTCCATAAATTCTGTGAGCTTAAGACATTTTGAACAGCATAAGAAAATTAGGCAGGCATATAACAAAAAACCTAACATCAATAAAAATTTCTAATGAGGCTAAAAGCACTTAACAAGAAAAATTATTTGCTTTTACGTGGAAAATATTTCTGAACCTAAGTCCTGTTTGCATGCTTAGCCAGAAGAAAAACTAACATAGAGCAGGAAAAACTTGAGTATTAAGTGTGCTTCCATAATAATCACAAGTTGCACAATAGAGATATTTCATGTTAGAAAAGCTGTTACCATTGCATATTCCAGCAGTAAAGCAGCAGGAGCAAAGTCTCCTACTTTCAGAGTACTTTCTGACAACTGACAATTATCATTAAATGTGAAAATTACAAGTCTGGGGGGAGGAAGCTTTCCATTGAACTGACCTCTATTTCAACAGCACAGAAAGCTTTTCAGTTTTCTTTCCAGTGCTCCAGTTATTTGCATCAACCTGACATGCTATTCAGACAATTATATGAATCAAGTGGTTTCTGACCATGCTCACTAAATAGAACTAGTTTTCAGTGGTGAAGTTCTGGACTGAAACATGCTAACACTCCAACAGTTACCCCACGAAATGGTGAAGGTCACAAAAACAGCATCACCCCCGCACAGCAACAGGACACCAGTCAGGAGTTACCTGCTCCAGCCAGCTGAAACACCCAACCTGGCCACAGAACTTTCATTTCTAACCCAGAGAAAGCATCCTGGTATTTCTGATGGGTGTCTCTGCTTTAACAATCTTCCACAAGCAAAATGTCACCGCAGAGTCAGTTCTATACTCACTGTTTTAAAAGGTTGTTGAAAAATGGATACGGGTAAGATATCAGGAAGTTCTGGTTACCTGGCTTCCCGTAGCTGTTCTGCAGTGGAGGAGCCCCTGGAGAAGCAGCATATTGGTAACTCCCTGCAGGATTTGTACTTCCCGGTAAGGACGACGGGGGCTGAGCTGCTCCTGGCCCGGGCACACGAGGCACATGGCTTGCTTGAGCCCCGAGTGGCTGACTCACAGGAGGCTGGCTGTACTGCCAGTTTGAAAGCACCGGTGGGCTGGCTCCAGGAGGAAAGCTCCCAGCAGATGATACAGCAGCTGAGTTCTGTAATGCAGGCGGCAGCACTTGTGGAACAGGACCTGGCTGTTGTACTGGTGACCCGGAGAAAGCTGCCACTGGCGGTCTGTTGAGAGTCTGACCAGGTCCTTGGTAATTGTTTAATTGAGAAACATTCTGAGATCCACTATAGCTATACTGTCCAGAAGACTGATGTGGAGGAACTTTTGCTGGCACCTGATGGGAGTACGATCCTGGAACTGCAGGGCTGTATCCCTGGCCGTCTGGGGAATGCATCAGCTGATTTTGAACAGGGCCTGGAATGAAAAAAAAAAAACTACACTCTTTAGGAAGTCAGTATTGTGTATCACTTCTGAAAATAAAAGATGTTCCTTTGAATGTCTTTCCTTAGGATTTTATTAGTCTCCAAGCCATTTTTTAATTTAAACCATTGGGTGTGACAGAAGTACTACTGCAAGGGACATGAATTCAGCAGCATTTTGCTACCGATATTTAGATCTTTGTTTACAGTAACCTTGAAACCACTAAGCATTCCAGTACCATCAGTGCTCCTGGACTGAAATTCACACAGGATCCCATGCAGCCCTCAGAAACCCCCAAAAGCAAGCTGCCCACGGGGGAGCACTGTCCCACACCACTGGCAGGGGCACACACGAACAGACCGAAAACGGAAGATCCATTGCGTAAGAACTCCAACATTTCACATGACGGCTGCCACCAACCCACATGTCAGCTCACCACAGCCACACTTCCAGCCAAGTGCCAGCATAGGTCATCATGCTGCTTCTCAAGTGGCTGACTTGATCTGTGAAAGTTTCTGCAGTTAATTTTAGTAAAGAACGATTCATACACATACTGCTCATGTGAGTGGCCAGCTGGTCACCAACACAGAATGAAGGGTAAGTTTATCATAAAATAATTCACTAGCCAGGAAAAAAAAAATACTGGACAGGTTGATGATGCTCTTTATGCATTTGTTGGTTGGTACACGTGAACTAAGTTTTACTCATTTTAAGGAAAAAAAATGAAAAAAGGTTAATAACTCTCCAAAGAGTAAACAACACAGGCAATAACATCAGCAGATTCCTGCTTTACAGAGGAACAGGTTGACAAAATCCCATGGGATTTCCAGTGCAATAAGAGCTCCATCAAGAAAGGTACTACTATGGATTGTTCATACAACTGTCACAAAATGGACATGCTGAAGAGAGACTATCAATTTTTGAGTGAAATCCTTCTGAGCAGAGCACACTAGATACTGCAGGCCACAGCCAGTTATGACTCCTTCACAACTACCAAAACACTTTCCAGTGTTGTATCATTCAGTTCAGCCAGTCAGTGTGGCTCTCTCATCCCTAAAAACACAGCTTAGCTACTGGAGGCATTCCACAAACCCACTTACACATTAAAAAAAGATGGCTGGTTTCCTATTGAAACATAATGGCTAGATTCTGAAAGGCGAACAAGTCCACATTTCCAAGTTAAAGTAACTCACATGTTTCTGACAATAAATTAAGCTAAATGCAGAATACACTGAAATTCTTAGTTAGGACAAATATTGCACTGATCATTCAGCTCCTCATTCCCTAGAAAACCTCAGGCTCTGGGTCACACACAGCTGTTAATTCCCTGAATATTGCACAGGTCTATATAACTACTACAGTGATCTAATCCTCACTGCCCCTTATTTGTGCATAAAAGGTACACACCCTATTATTCTCCAGCCATTAATTTCAACATGCAATTTATCATTCAGTTAGGAAATCCAGTTATACCCTACTGTCCGTACAATGCTGCTCATAGGTATTTGCAATTAATAATTCTCTAAAATCAAAGGCGTTTAAAGAAAAAGCCCACAAAGACCAAAATGCTTACAGTTGTGAGTAACCTTCAAAAATTGCTCTGCAGTATATCAGATGGGTTTCTAACAATCAATTTACAAACCCCACTGGCAATTAAACTTGCTAACTTTAAAAATTATGTATTCTTATCAAACCTTCTGAGTGCATCTGCACAAACACTGATATAACATCATCACTATAAACTGTAGGAAAAATACAGAACAAATACAAATTGATTTAGTAACTTGATTTTTCACCTTAGGGCATGACTCTCTATCCCAGGCAGAAATCAGAGTATTTGGATTGCTCTCTTAGGCACTGGTTTCCCTGCTTGAAGATTAAACAGTGAAAGTGAGGCGGTATCAAAAACTGACCTACTTGATATTTTCTATGGCACTTCACGCAAAAATATAAATCAAATTCACCACAGAACAGTGTTCCAATTTCAATTTTTTCATTTTAAAGTCAGAAGCACGATGAAAAGTCTTGACATCCTCATGTAATAGTTCATGTTTCCAGGACAAGACTGCACAAAGCTACCAAAAAAACGAGAGAAATAGCAGTAAGGGACAAAAACCCTTTACAAAGAGTTTCATAGTGCACAAAAACTTTCCAGGATTCACTGTTTGGTTGCAGCCAGATACCCACTTTGACCTGACCTCTTTACTGAGGCCCAAAGAGTACCTAGGCTGTCCAGCTTTCCTCAAATGCTGCTGGTTTTCTGTGAAGCCAAAAACAAACAAGGAATTCTGTGTGGACTCAAGAGCTACTTCACCTGCACAGAACAAAGCAGCCAACACTTGGAGACCACAGAAATGAATTAGTAACAGAAGAAAGGCCACCTATTTAACAGCAAGAGTCTGCTCTACAACACAAGGCCATTTAATGTTTTTAAGAGATCAGGAATAGTACTGGAATATACATGAAGGTCACTTGATGATTTTATAAAATGGTCAGAGTACTAATGTGGATGGCCAGGATCCAAGTAATATTTTCCATCACACAGAATTTCACTGTCCCCTACTCCAAGCCAGTTACTCAACACATCACTTTTGCCAGCCACAAGCTCTCCAAGCTCCACAGAGATGCAAAGATAAACACTCTGAAAAGTTACATCCCAACAGATGGTGAGGAATCGGTCACCACCAGTGTCCACTCCATCTGACTCTGACCCACTGGATGCCAAACCAAACAGCTCCTAAAGCACCTCATGGCATCAAAGTACCACACTAAGGTACCACACGAGAAGAACAAAGCATCTCTAAAAGAATCGTTTCTCCTTCTTGTTTGCACTTCAGATCTATCAACTGGAAAGCAAATTAGACACCTGCAATCAAATGAGGACAGAATGCCGGTCCTGTTAAAAGACAAACAGAAATGAAGGAGAGGAAGGTTGTTGCTAAGCAACCCAAAGCTCTGTGCTAAACAATTTCCCGACAGGACTGCTGTGACAATTGACTGCCTTAGTGGACACGCAAGCTCAGGAGTTACCTGCAAACACTTCAGCAAGCAACAAGTTACGAGGAAGGGCTGACAGCTACAGAAAAATTTATCATCCTGCAGGTGGTTTTCTTTCCTCACAGACCACTGTAAGCACCACTACAGCACTCAGTACCTCCAAAACTCTTTTATAAAGCTATGGTGTTGGTATAAATGTCAAGGATCACAGTACCTTCTCAACATATATTTTAAACAATGCTACGAACAGTCCATGCTTGAACAATTTGATTTATTTCAAAGGCCAGCAACCCAAACCTTATCTCTAACATACCATAACAACTGTTTAATTTTATTACCTAGTATTTGCATAACTCTACATTTCAGTTCTTTATTTTTCATACACCTGACAGCTGAGGAGCCTGAAATTCTTCTTTCTTGACTGCCTCTCCATAACTTCCATTATGTGCTTAATCTAACACTAGGGAAATGAGCAAACATAAAGCAATGCCAGTCTGTAAATCATCCCACTCAGTTTCTCCATTAGCTAACAGTCTCTTTGTACAGTGTCTGCTCAGACCATAAGCTCTCCAGGACAGAGCCTCTCTCTCCACACTATATTCATACTCTTCCCACTCTCTTGACCCTAGAAGCAACTACACGGTTAATTGCAAATTGTCATTTCGCTGATGGCTTTGAAGAAAAGCAATAAACACACTGCAGAAGGAGGGGGAAGAAAAATCAGAAGATCGCATTATAACTGAACTGCTTATGATGCAGCACAGCCACTGAAACACACAAGTGTATAATTAGGGAAGCAAGTGCAGAGGATGTGTACGTGAAATCACGAGACACTTCCATTAGCACAGATTTGCACACGTGCAACGAAAACAGACACAGAGACAAGGCTGGCCTTGAATTTCTTATTCCTATATTAATCACTGGCTAGTAGATTCAGTTTCACCTTCAATATCTCGTTTTATAGCAATACATTCTGACGGGAAGACAGTAACCAAGACTCCCCCAGTTTGCAGCACACAGAACCAGATAATGTCGGCTTTACGAGAATGACAAGATAAGAAAGCCCCGCAGCGCCGCAGGCTGAGCTCAGCGATAACCACGGTGCCACATGTACAGCCCCGTTCAAAGGGTCAAACCTCGGCCGTGTCACCCGTGCCACCGACGGGGACCCACTCGGGCCAAGGGACGGCCCGGGACAGCCCGAGCCAAGCGTGTGACCCCGGCAGCACAGACACGGCTCTCTGAAACGCGCTGACGTTCATACCGACACACAAACGTACTCTGGGACACTTCTGCCACGAAAATAAATCAGAATAGAGATTTACTTTGCCTGTATGTTTTCCTCAGTGACACCTGGGGCAGGGCCCGGTCCGAGAGCACCGAGGCCCCGCTCCCGGGGTCACAGCAGAGCCGGCTCCACTTTCCTCTTCTCTCCCCATTTCAGCTGCGTTCGCCTCGGGCCGCGGTGTCCGGGCTGCGGGGAGGGCAGCGTGAGCTCGGCCGGCTGTAACACAGCGACCCGGGCAGCACGGGCCGTCCCCGGAGCCGCCTCCCCGCGCTCTGCCCGCGGGCACCGGCCCACGGTCCCACTGCCCCAGGGCGAAGGGCGGCCTGGGCCCGGGTGAATCGCCACGGGGCGGGAGCCGTCCCCGCCAGGC
>VXBU01016068.1:216687-244689 GCA_013400315.1 Bombycilla garrulus | reverse complement strand
CAGCGTCTGGGCCGCGGCCGGGCCTGGCTGGGGGTCCCTGCGCGGCCCGACGAGCCGCGGCCTGCGCGGGGCTCGGGCAGCGCGCCGCGAGGGGCTTGGGGGCGGGTGCTCCCCTCCCTTCCCTCCTGCCCCTTCTGTCGCCTCCCTCTCTTTTCCCCCCGGCACAGCCCTGGGGCTGCTCGGGCCCTGGGGGCACCGGCCGAGCCGTGAGGTTGTCACGGTGCTCGCAGGTCCCGAGCAGCGCTGCCTTAGCCGCTCTGCCATGGTGAGGTGCGTTAAGTGACCCCTTAACCCACAGATGCCCTGCAGCCTCCCTGGGCAGCCGTCTGCCGCGTTGTGTCCTCCCGGCAATGCTTGTTTGAAGTATTGTTGTACCTTCAGAAGTTACTGCTTTTAAGCGTTTTGTTCCTAAGTCAGTGAATGGTGCAGCAGCCTTGCAGTGAGGATGTGCTCTGACAGCTGGGCTTTGTAAGCCAGGGCTGGTTAAACTTCCGCAGCATGTGCCCTTAGGAACTCGTGTGTTGTAGTGCTGTCTTCACAGGTAAACTGCTGTTTCAAAAATGAGTTGCTGTCAAAAAAATATTAAAATACTTAAAGAAAGTCTATGCTGTTACCTCGCTTTCTAACTGTGCCTTTCCTTAGCTTTTAAGGCACAACATCCAAGTGCAGTTTCAAGTCAAAGAATGTACTGTGTTGTAGAATCTCAGTTTATCCACTGAGTTTCCTAGGAATTTTGACTTTTGTTGCCTGTGGTAATATTTTATGATGTTAGGGTGATCACGTGTGAAATTATAACTTTTAAGCGATCATGTTTATGTCCTACTTGAAAAACTAAAAATAGACCCTTGGCAGTAGGCTTTAAGCCATTGCTTGCAGGTTGTGGTTTCAGACTGAACTGTGGCTGAGGTGCAGGGCTGAGATTTCTTGCCTGGCTCTTGCTGACAGTCCCCACAGGGGCGTAGCACAGTGTGTTCCCAGTTCATGCAAGAGCTGCTCACTTGGGTGTCACTGGTTTCTGTTTCCTCATTGTTCCATAAAGGCATTTAAAACTCTCTTTAGAAGCCTGATATCGTCCCTTACCTAACTTCGAGAGGCTTCAGAAGCGAGCGCTGTCTTGACGCTTGGAAGTGAAATGATGAATTTTTAACAATAAAAAAAGCAAGTTGAGTGTAAGAGGAAAAAAATTTCCTAGTTTGCAGAAGCTAAAAAAGGTGTGAGTGAGTTTGCTTGCTAGTCCGTGCTGTCAGCAGCTTTCCCTTGAGGAGGCTGGCTTGGCGTCACCAGAGCCACTGTGCGGGAATTCCTCATTCTCCACAGTCTCCAGTAAGTGAACCCACATCCTTGGGCTGTGGAGTGGTGCACCTGGCTCTACAGGAGTTACTGGATGATGCTTTGCTGATAAAATAACATTGATGGGGACATTTTTCAGTGGTAGATGTTTCACTGAAGTGATACTAGAAAGTTAACTTTATTATCTCTGTAGAGGAGACGCAGTGAGTTGGTGATGTCTGTAAAAGTAGGTGGTATCAAAAGACTGTCTTGGTCCAGCACAGCTTTTCATTCAAAGCTTTTGTCTGCTTCTAGTGGATTATTTTCAAATCAGCTCTTGAAATAGCGTTAAAGTAGTATCTTCCTCTCCATCATGGCTTGTGAACAGTGATTGCTGAGTCTTCATTGTTGGCTTTTACGGTGTCTCAGGTGAGCCTGAGAGTTTGGGTCTGTATATATTGAACAGCCTCAGCTTTCCCTGAACTTGCTCTCAGGGTAACAACTTTCAAAACCAGAGCAGAACCACTCTGGTTTTGTAATGTTTTGATTTGACACAGCTCTGAATTACATAATTATTTTTCCTGTGTGATAAGAGTAGATTTAATATCTCTATTCAAATATTACCTTGTGTGCCTTTACAATTAGCTGGCTATTTTTTCCCCATTTTGGAAGTGTTTCCCTTTAACTGCTGCCAGCTGATATAGAGGTTGTTCTGGGAGGATTTGGATAGCTCTGTTTCCAGCACCACTTTTCTTATGGTGATGGAAATTGAACCAGTATCAATGCCACTTCAGCTGTGTTTGTAGAGTAATCCTGTTCTCAGGTTAATCGTTTGAATCTCACTCCTTAAAGTTTTTTCTGTAATGCATGAAGATTGTTTTGGTTGGTGTTCTTTGTAAACCTAAGTGTAATGGATGGAACAGGGTAATACAAGTGAACACTGAAGTTATTCTCACCTCAGTAATCTGAGCGCTTCTCTTACATCATGCTGTTTGCCCTGATTTGCAGGTTATTTGAGTCGATCGTTTCCCTAAGTCCCACAGAGGCTTTTCTCGATTGGTATTTTGCTCAAGCAATAAATAAATCTGCTGACGTGTGTGTTCTTCCATGTTTGCTTATTCTTGACCTTTGATTTTTAGCCATGCAAGGGACAGTTTCAGTCATGGCATTGTGAAACTGGGTGTTTATGCATTTACAAGCATATTTGATTTGTATTCTTAAAAACTGTGCCTGTTGCAGCTGGTGGGTTGTAGATGTGGTGAAAGGTTTAAGGGTTAGCTGTGGCGAAACCAAGACACCTGGTGCTTCGTCATCTGAACGCATTTTGTTCCAGTGCAAGCAAAGGTCATTTAAATATTCACTCCTCTTTCCACATTTTCTCTGTAGGAGGTACCTGTTGTTGTATAGCAGAGAAACTTTGTTGTGAGTGTAGTTGCTATGATGGATGCCTGGATTTTGGGCTGGTTCAGACCTGTGTTTTGACTCCTGTGTGCTGTGCTCCAGGCTCAGAGCTGCCTCGTAGTCCTCTTGTGATGCCCCAAGGCAGCCCTGCAGCTTCTGAACAAGTGTGGTGAGAACCTGTAGCAGTGTGGATGCCTCTGCCAGCTGTGTTTAGCAGTACAGTCCAGTTTTTCCAGGGCAGTCAGACTCCATGTCCCCAGGGGTCATGCATTACAGCCGGAATTAGCTGGCTAAAGGCTTCTAAGGATGTTACCATTTAGTCTCCAGGAGAACTAAAATACAGTTCACTGTGTCAAACTGGTGCTTTCAGTGTGATTTAGAGCACAGGTTTGCTGAGGAGCAGCTGAGGGAGGTGGGGAGGCTCACCCTGGAGAGAGGAAGCTCAGGGGGAAACCTCATCACTCTCTACAACTCCCTGGCAGATGTAGCCAGGTCAAGGTTGGTGTTTTCTCTCAAGTGACAAGACAAGAGGAAACAGCTTCAAGTTGTGCTAGCAAAGATTCAGATAGATATTAGGAAAAATTTCTTCACTGAAAGGGTGGCCAAGCCCTGGCAGAGGTTGCCCAAGGCAGTGGTGGATTCACCATCTCTGGAAGTGCTCAAAAGTCCTGTGGCCCCTGGGGACTTGGTTGAAGCGTCGGAACACGATGATGCTGGGCTGACAGTTGGACTCAGTGATCTTAGAGGTCTTTTTCAACCTCAATGATTCCGTGATTATCCTCACTTTAGATAATGAGGAAATTAAGATGAAAGCTAGGAAATTAATTGCTCATGGCTACACAATGAACCTAGTATGGCTCTCAGCTCAGCCTTCTGCTCTTGAATCTAAGCTGAAGGAATTCAGTGGGAAAATACAAGGCTCTGGTGGGTTCTTTTAAACAAAACTTTTGTGTAACTGGTCCTCTTAAGTCCCGAGGGCTGGATCTAGCAAGCCTTCGGCTTAGGAGGGTCGCTACAAGGATGAGGACAAAAGGACGCTCCGGTCTTTCTGCTGAATTCTGTTTAATCCAAGGTCATTCCTAGGTAGAGCGTGGGCGAAGGGAAGGGACCAGTTTGCTCGCCCAGCAGCAGGAAGGAGAGCGAGCCACGTGTCCCGGGAGGTTTTATCCCCCCAGGGAGCAGGGGGACACTGGGAAGAGACCACTGGCCAATGGGACAGAGGGGACAAACTACATTGCAGGGGTAGGGGGAAGGGACCCACCACCACAGGTAGTGTGGGGAGAGAATACAGCTACTTAGTGCAACCGTCACATAAATTCAGTGCAACCAAAGAACCCGGTGTAAACATCAAGTGTAGTTCACCACAACACTTTTGCATTTAAGGTTTGAATTGGGGCAGCCAGTGCAGGACAATACAGGAGGTCAGTGTCTTTGAAGGGTAATGCCAGTGCTTAGTGCTAGGGAGTTGTTTTCCATAACAAGCCAAACAGACAGGTTGTGTGTGGACAGAGATTTGTTTGGTATCAAACTTCTCTAAATTCAACTTCACAAAACTTCTTCACCTCTTACTGCCTGTGCTTTGAACCCCACCAGCTCCCAGGTGTGGCTAGAGCACTAAATCTGCGCTGATATCCCTCTAGTGCCCTCTCTGAAGTGCCACCTTTTCCCAGTTGAAAAGTGAAAATCTTATCTAAAATCTTCAGTGGATCATCACATACCTTCAACAAATTGTACTTCTGATAAAATTATTTTTACTTCTTGCAAAGACTTCAGTCCACATAGTGTTTTCCCAAGGGAGGGGAAAATCTTTGCTGTTGTCCCTTAACTAGTCTATGATACAGTTTACCAAAATGAAAATGTTTTTGGTTTTTTTTCTTTTTAACACAGAATTTTAAACTACTTTTGTTACCTATAAATATTTTACAATGCTTAATGTGCTGTTCTGACAGAACTTAAATGTTTTACGTTTTCTCTTTATTTCAGACTATAAGATTCAGATATGTTCCTATTTGATTGGATTTACAGTGGTTTCAGTAGCGTATTGCAGTTTTTAGGTAAGTCATTATTGTTTGGGGCTTTTCCTTTCTGCTATTCTTGTGTAAAATATCTGTTCACCTCTCTTATCTTCAAATAAGACTGCTGAGTAAATAATAATATTTGGTTTGGTATAGATTCAGTAACACTCACACAAAAGTTTCACTTACCAATACCAAGCATTTCCAGAGTGTACTCTCCACTCCATCTTACATTAATCCTTCTTGAAGAAAATTACCTTTTATTTCATGATCATATTAGGTTGAACTTTTCTAATCATACTACATTTAAGCTGGTGTAATACAGTTGGCTTTTATGGGTCTTCTCCTGATTTTTCTCTGCTGTAAAGAACTTAACTCAGTTATTTTAATTCAGTTCTTTGGCACATGAGAATATAATTTCAGAATCCAAATAGGAGAGACTGTCTACAAAAAAATAGTGTCAGATATTGAAACCCTTTCTCATGGTCAGCAGTGCATTGTTCAGTGATTTTTTTGTTCTGTGCCACAGACATTAGTGTGAAACTTCACTGGCATCTACTCAAGAGCCTCAGAAGACTATTCCCTGGCCAAAAAGTCTGCAACCCATACCAGTTCAAGGCAGAAAAAACCCACAACCACAAGGAAAATTAATGTTAGGATACTAAAATAGGATCAGAAGTTGCAGATCACATAGGTAAAAGGCACAATTTTCAAGTTCAAAGGGTTTTATTGATGTGGTCAAAAGGCATTTGAGGCTAAGAAGTCATAGCAGGCTGTGCCACCTGCTTTTTATCAGTTGAAAGTTTAAAGTTTTGCACTGAATGTCAGATCCTTGGCCTGCTATCAAAATGCTAGCCAGTGAAATTTTAACTAAGTTGACTAATCTTTCTTATCTCTTCTTCCTTAGCTGCACAGTGATCACTGCACACTGCTCTTCCATTCCTGTGCAAGCAAAGGCTAATTCTGCTGAAAGATAGAGGAGCTTGAAGTAGCTCCCTTTTATGTCCCTCTTTTTCTAAAAGAAACACTTTCTCTTTGTATTCTCAGTTACACTTAGAGTTGAAGAAGACAGATCATAACATTTGGGAAATTCCCCACAGTTCCCTGTGCTGTTTCTGGCAGAAGGCTAATGCGATCACTTTAGGAAGAGCATCTTTGCACTTTTGGAATGCACAAAGCCATTTTTTAATTCATATTTATATATAAAAACTCAGGTCTTGGCATAGCCAAGAGCTGAAGTATGACTGCTTGTTAGTCTTGTATTTCTCTGAAAGACATTTGGGAAGCTTTAAATCTTTTGGTGAAACCAGCAACATCTGACTGTGAAGCAAAGACTCCTGGATGTGCAGGCTGAGAGTGGCAAAAATATTACTGTTTTTGTATAGGTTAGTAGAGTTTTGTTTAACTTGCAAGGTGAGTGTGAACTGGAGTTTCTCCTGTGGCGTAAGTTGCTATACGAAAATGTTTGTCCACTTCTTTGTCTGTAAACACTCTGCTCCACTGTAGTTTAATAGTTAACATATGATGGGCATGTGAGAAGGTGAGTTTGGGAAGTAGGAATTGTTGTATTTGAAAGAACTGTGAAGACACTCTACAGGACCTGGAGTAATAAAGATCATTAATGAAATAAGATGAGGAATAGGAGAGAATATTCATTCCTGCAGGTTACAAAACATGTCCAGCTGGAATGTGATCCCTGAGGTTAGCTTAAAAGCAGAGGGAGAGGTGAGCAAACAGCAGTGGTGTAAAGGTCTGCTGGGCAGAGGCACCTCTGCCCCTGGAACACTGCAGGGCTGCATGAACATCCCAACATATGGGGATAGCACATTGCAGAACATACAGGTTTTCTTCAGTACAGAACAGGATTGATTTTTTTGGTTTTAAATTTAATTTATCTTAATGTTTTACTTTGAATATTAATGAGTTTTAAGCAATGAAAACTAATTCTGGCAGAGGATACAGTGTTGACAAGTTGTAAGAGAATTGCCCTTTGATAATCCCCAATTTAAGAAAATGTGGTGTTTGTGTTTTGAACATCTTTCCTCTCCTTCACAGCAACTGTTGCATTTCTGGGGTTACAAGCTGGGGGGAGAAGAAGGGCAGAAGGCACTTTCATAAAGATGACAACAAATGAAAATTTTTTTTTATTCCTGTTAGGAAAGCATAATCAAAAAAAATGGACAAAGTGTGTCAGAAGTGCCCTGATGATGCCATTCAGGATGTAGCCAAGAGTTTTCCTGGGGACATGAGTGAAAGTTACTTTTTGTCCAAATAATATGTTAACCGATATCAAAGAATTCATACACAAATTATGATTATTGATGTTGAATCCAATTTCTCTGTATTATTCTGACTGAGGTCTGAATTTTATTTTTGTCTCAGATAAGTGTTTTGCTGTAATTAGAGGTAGGTGAACAGAGTTCAGGTTCAGGGTAGTTCATGGTCCAGAGCCTGCTGCTAGTGCTGGGTTGCACCACCTCTCCGCCTCCTGTGAGCAGAACTGTACTTTTGCTGAGCAGAGCAAACTACACTGATAGCTTTATTCCTGTTCTGCCGCACTTTCCCGAAGATAAAGCAGTGCATTTCCATGATTGACACATTCACACCACCTGTGTGCCTCTCCTGCCCCTGCCAAGCATCCTGTAAGCTGCACATTACCTGCTGCAGCAAGCCTGTGGGAGCTGGGACTGTCACTTGTGTGACCTGGATAAAGGGCACTGATAAACGTGAGGTGGAGTTTGCCTGATCTGGATTTTGTACTGTGACTGTAACACTTTGCTCCTAGGAGCAAAATCATCTCTAGTGCTAGAAATGAACTCTTGGGGGTTGAACTGATTAATCACTAGGTCCTTCTTTGTTCTAGGACTGTACAAGAAATCAGGCAAACTAGTGTTTCTTGGACTGGACAATGCTGGAAAAACGACACTGCTGCACATGCTCAAAGATGACAGACTGGGACAACATGTCCCCACATTACACCCCAGTAAGTTAATAGTGCTGTTCCTTAGTTAGAAAGCATTTGAAAGATTGCAAGAAAAGCAGGAGCTGATTATACATCATATGACCACCAGTGCAACTGGGGAGACACAAATGGATTTTTGGGATTGCAATCCGTGGATAGTTCAAGTAATCTTAAAAACACTATGGGTGTAGGATAGTTCAGTGTGTTGTATTTAAAATTAAGAGGTAAATGGCAAGCAGCACAATGAAGCAGAGAGATTGTACTATAGAAGCTGCAAAAAATAGGGGCTTGCATTTTTTGGGAACAGCTTCTCTGTACAATTGGAAAATCAGTGTTTGTCTCAGAGGTTGCTGTGTAATTGTTATCCTGTCAACCCTGCAGGAGAAAAAGTTCAACACGGGTTGAAAATGTGGACTGGGGAAGTCCAGTAAAGAGAGGAGGAATTGGGAAAGGACGTTAAGAGGAGAAAAACAGTATTTAAAACAAAATGCCAAATGCAAAATCTTTTTTGCAAACCAGATGCCAGAGCCAACTGTTGTTTGTGTAATATGTAGGGATAAATAATGTAGCAATACTCTGCTGTTCTTAGCTTTGTAGATATTTTACACATGCTTTAATGGTTAATAACATTGTAGTGATACACAAATGTGCCATTGATTTTTGAGAGAATGTATGCCTCTCATTTTCTTCTTGAATAACAAAATACTGGAAAGAACCAAAAGAAAGTAAAATCTATGTGCTAGAAGGTCAGACTTTTCCAAAGCAGTGCATAATCTGCACCTAGAACATAATTCTTTTATTTCCAGCTTCAGAAGAGCTGACAATTGCTGGCATGACTTTTACTACCTTCGATCTGGGTGGACATGCTCAAGGTAAGAGTGTGTGTTGACTCACTGGAGCTCACTGAACTGGGCTGGAGTTTGCTTCTAGTGAGAAACAGCCCTGCTGCAGAGACTGACTTCCCACACTCTTCTGTGACAGCATAAAAGACATTGGCTGCTCTTCTGCCCATCTACACCATTTATCATGAATATGATTTGCCAAGAGCTGCAGTAGAGAAGAAACTTTTGACTAATACTATGAGGAGGAGTTCTGTGCTTTGAATTCCTTACACTTACCTTCGTTGACATAATTCTTGGGGAAACAAAAACCATTTCCATACATCAGTATTCATGTGGGATAGAACAGTGATAACATTAGAGAGAATGATAATTTTGCTCTGTTATTTCAAGCTTTGTAAAACATGAAATTGTATCCCAAAGACTGGCAACATAAGCTAAGAATTAAAAAAAATCAAATTAATAAACCCACACACACCTGTTGCTTTTTAATCACCAATGTGAATCGCTCTGTATTTGGGGATAATTTCCTTTTATTTTTATTTCTTATTTTCCCTGTAGCTCGCAGAGTGTGGAAAAACTACCTGCCTGCAATTAATGGTGTTGTGTTCTTGGTGGACTGTGCAGATCATGAAAGATTGCTCGAATCAAAAGAAGAACTTGATGTAAGTTTAAATAAGCTTTTGAAAGTTTGAACTGCTAAGAACTAATCTCAAATACCCTACAGACCTCCGCTGTCACCTGCAAATGAGAAGTAGTGATTTGTCCTTCTGTATTCTAAATTAATCAGTCCTCTTTTCTGCATTCCTTTGCAGTCACTAATGACAGATGAAACTATTGCTAATGTGCCTATCCTAATTCTTGGTAACAAGATTGACAGACCTGAAGCCATCAGTGAAGAGAGGTTACGAGAGACGTTTGGTCTGTATGGCCAGACAACAGGAAAGGTATTGCTGGTTTTTGTGGTTTTGTTTTTTTTTTAGTATGTTGACTCTGGTTTGCTCCAGCTATACAAAATAAATGTTCTTCTAATTTATAAGGTACTTAGTCTATAAAAACAGTGTGTAGAATGAATCCCAGAGTCTCTTTGTCTGTATTAGATGTATGTCTACTACAGCTTTTTACATTGCATTTAATACCACGTTTTTTCAGGAAAAATGTATTTGTATCTAGAATAATTTTTAGTACTTGAACTTTCTTATGCACTATTTTTAAAGTTTTCTGAGGCTATAGTTATAAAGCGAATTATAAGAGAAAAATTAATAGAGTATTTCAGTGAATTACTTTTCTCATTTCAAGTGCAAGCTTTAATAATTTTCCACCTAACTTGTTTGCCTAAAGCTTAGACATAGATTTACACCATTGTAGAAGTCTAAGTTTGTAGGTTGTGGGAAGAAAAAGTTCCTACTGGCATCCGTAGCAACAAGGCAGATTTTTAGTAAGGATCTTTGTGATACTTCACCTCCTCTTAATGTGAAGTTAATGCAGTGCTCTGTTTGTGAGCATTAGAAATGATTCTCAATGTCCTTGGCCCTTGGAAAGAAACCTCCCTGCAGCTGGCAGAGTCGTTCCACTGTGGCTCCCAATCACAGCTCCATTAGCTGACCAGCTCTGCTGAGGGCACCTGCCTTGCAATTCCTCTTTGCTTATTCACTCTCAGGTGCCTCCCTTAAAGTTCAGGGCCAGTCAGGGTTTAGGTCAGGCAGGAACAAATCTTTACTTTCTTGTTTGCTGCATTTTGCCCTCTTGTTTCCTGGTCTTTACACCACATGTATTTGATGAAGCACGGACACCACTGTGAATCTCCAGTTGAACAGCAGCTTTATTGCACTATTATTGCTGATCTTGGCAAGCAAGCAGCAAGTGGTTGTTTTATCTGGTTTGAAAACTGTTGCAAACAGAGCCAGGAACTGTGACTGAACACCAAATATAAGCTATAAAATTCTCTTTGCATGTTTGCTGTTCCATTCTGGTTTCACATACTTCCCCCTCTCCAGTGTGGATGCATGTGAGAACATGCATAGTGTATTTCTTGTATACAAGTTACTGAGATTAAGGTCACATGTTTTTGTCTCTCTGTGGAGGTGTCAGGCCCAGAGAAGCTGGGGATGCCCTGTCCCTGGAAGTGTTTTAATGCCAGTTTGGACAGGGCTTGGAGCAACCTGGTCTAGTGGGAGGTGTCCCTGCCCATGGCAGTGGTTTGGAATGAGATTAGCTTTAAAGTCCCCTCCTACCCAACCTATTGTATGATTTTTGATTAATTTATTTTCCAATATTCCCGTGTCAAACACAAGTTAAATAAGGGCATAGAAGCACAGTCCGTGTGTAATCGATGTTGTTTGTGAGGGCGCTGTAAGGGAATGTTTGTGTCTGTGTGCAGGGCAGCACTCCACTGAAGGAGCTGAACGCCAGGCCCCTGGAGGTGTTCATGTGCAGTGTGCTGAAGAGACAAGGCTACGGGGAGGGCTTCCGCTGGATGGCCCAGTACATCAACTGATCTGCCAGAACGCCAGCAGCGCTCCTGGCCCGCCTCTCAGTGTTCTCTGCTCCTTATTTGATCACTCGGTGTACGTAACTTGAATTCATCTGACTGTTCAATTCTAAAAATACACATTTTTAGGTAATTATATCATTGATGCTAAATTGTAAGTGTGAGGATTGCAAAATTATTCCAAGCAAGTTTGTAAGTTTAAATACCACAACCTGTGAGCTTTCTAATCCCGTGCAACATCCTTTTGCAGCTTTTAATTTAATGAGTCTCCAGCACCATTTTTGGTCAGAGCAACTTTCCAGTACAGTATGTTTGAATGCACTTTTTAACAGCTGAAAATGATGAACATGTGAAAAATATTTAATGCTTATGTTAAATTTTTTATGTACTTTTTTGAAACTGGTTTTATAACTTTAGAGTATATAACCATCTTTCAAGGAATAATAAATAATTAGCTGATGGATAATTGCATGATGCCTTACAGTTTTCAATAATACACTTTCTTATGCAACGTCATGCAATAAATTTAAATCCAGTTTTTGGCATCTTTAATGAGAAATGTTTCATTTTAATGTGTCTTAACTAGTGAGGCTGATCTGAATATGTGGGATATTTTCTTGAAACACAAGCAGGCCACAAAGTAATTCCATTGTAGGTTAGAGTAAAGTGGGTTTTTTCAGACTCCTAAATTGTATTTATTTTAGGATTTTTCATAGTAAAGGAAAAATCTACTTGATGCCCTTGTAATTACCACAAATACAAATAGCGTAAATTAGCAGTGCCAAAGTAGATCTCAAACTAATGACAAAAGTGGTCTTAATCTTCGGGTCTCTTGAATTAAACCCCTGATGTGACATAAGAAATACAGTTTCTTTTTGAAGAAGTTAAGAATACCACTGCACTAAATATCCTGTTTCCAGTTCCATTCATTTTTGGGTCTGCCAGAAGACTTGCCCATGAAATTTCCAGGAAAAAAATGGGTTGCCATTGCTGCTTTTGAAAATTTACCAGCTCACACCCATTGGCCAGTTTTATTTTTGGTATTTTGAACTGGGACAAGATGGATTCTTTTATGTGGTTTTGCCCTGAAACCTGGCCAGTGTGGCAGCTGCTAGCTGCCCAGAGCACGCACTTCTGGGTTAAAATTCAGTCCCTCTTTCCAGTTTCTGACTGCTTCTCCCTGCTTTTGAGTGTTAGTTCCCCAAGGAGAAAGCAGGTTATCTGTGAAGAAAGGGTGTTGCAGCGTGTTTTATTAATGCTGGCTGGGAGCTGTGGTTGGTGCTTTCTTGTGCTGGGCATGTTTTACTCCTAGTTTGCCAAATGAAGGTGGGGTTTCAGCCCTGAGTCACCATTTCACTATGATGGGTTTGAGTTTTACTGTGTAGTTTGTTTTGTCCTTGTACAAATACAAACTGCTGCAAGTTGTACTGAATCCCTTTTACTTCCTGTTTTACACCTTCTCCAAAATACTTTATGCCTTATGTTTCCAATATCCATGGCAGCAAATGTGTTTCTGACTGGTTTGATTTCACAAATAACTTTCTCTTGACCTCTGGGCTTGAATATCAGATTTAAAGGCTGTAGGCAGAAAGCAAATAAATGAGACTTGTTCCTTGCCCAAACCTGAACTGGTATGATTGAATATTGATGATCAGTTCCCCACAGTCCTAGATTGTGCATCTGAATAATTCAGAACCTAACTAATATAAATTGTAAATGAAGTTTAGTACTGTAGAATCACATGCAAAACATGAAGCCCAGTTTGTGTATGGTGCAGTTCAGTGTGAGGGCATTGGATGGCTTTTCCAAATGACCAACATAAAGAATTCAGCATTTAAACTTGTGCTCAGCTGTGTAGTGGTGTCTCTGCTGCATAGATCCAAACTGGAGGCAAGAAGTGGCCTCTCACCACTGTGTGGACAGCGTGTGTCTTTACTACATGCCTCCTGTGCTTTTTCCTCTAGCTTTTTTTGATGATGGTTATAATGCAGAGAACCACAGCTAAATCACTAGATGGTGTAAATATTAAAAGTACTACTTGCAGAGTCACACTGTGGTGTTGATGTGAAAGATTTGGGACTGTGTTGCCTATGCTTATGGAAATGAAGCTGGAGGTGGAGATCTGCTGCACTTCCACAGGCTGAACCATTGCATGGGCTTGGGTCCTCTTCACCCGCTCTTCCAACCAACCACGAACAACAGCACTAAAGAAAGGGGTAATCCTATTAAAAATTAAAAATGAAGGGAGGTGATGGTGCTTAAAAGTGTGTGTTAAGAATATTTCCCAGTGTTGTGGAAACACTCTTGATTTCCTGGTTCCTGCTGTGGGATGGTGGCTGAAATGTGATTGTAATAAGGGCATGAAGACACCTGGACCTTGTGTTATCCACCTGGGTATGTTATTGGAATAGGTGATCAATGCTCAGTGAAGTACATAAATAATCTTGCTCTGTTTCATTTTATTCAGCAGAGGAAGAACCTTTCTTCTATAGTTTACATTCTGTTGTGCACATGAATGTGAATGAGTGTTGTGTGTCTTTGTGTGAAGACTTCATTAATAGACAAATATACTGATGAGAATTTTCCTGGTGGTTCTCATCCCCACCCCCTCCATATCTCCCTGGCCATTTATTTCTATTTTATTCCTATGACTGTGACCAGACTTGCTTTAAAAAAGTAGTGTTCACATTTGGGTCTGACTTATATGAATTTTTTTTGCACTCTTGACTATGCAGATTTCAATTGAACATCACTTTAAAGAATGTGAAAAAGAAAACTCATTAATAAAGATATTATTTATGAATTGTCTCATTTTGTTTTTACATTGCAACAGTTCATTAAATGAAATGAATGCAGATTTCTTATATCCTAATAACTACTTCTGACAGTGACCTGTATTTCACGGCAGTGACCCCAGTTGCCAGCATCTCTGGCTTGAATAAGACTTCTTTTGCTTGGATGTAATTAAAATTGGGGTCTATGTGTTATATAACTGAGAGGTGATTGCTGTATTTCAGTATTGGTTTAATACATTTTTCAGCAACAATTGTTGCCTTTGGAGATGGGAAAGCTCTCCAAGCTTTCTCATTTATCCTCTGGCAGATCAGGATTATTTCTGTGTTCAGGTCTTGACTATGATGTGCCAAAGGTGACCTGTGGCATTTACTGGAGTACAATACCTGCATACATGGGAGCTTTATTGTGTTTTGATAATTGGACTTGAGCATCAAAAAGAATGTTTGGCATTCACTTATTTATAATAATGTCAGTTCAGAAAAATTGTGGAGGTGGTCTCCAATCGCAGTGAATTCACAGGTCTGCTGGAGGTCATGTTGTTCTTCTCTTGTTTGTCCTGTCAAAGTATTTGGTTGTTACCAACCACAGTCCAGTGTTTCTGTTGACTACAACGTGCTCACTTTAGGTCACACTACTGTTAGCTGTGGACTGAGGAGTTACATTTGAGCCTCATCCACTGGTGTCAGTGGGGACATGTAACTTCCTTGCACTTGGACAAAAAACTCATTGCACTGGTGTTTCTATCCGGAAATGTGAGTGCTCTAAGTGTTGAAAAGCATAATTTATATGATAAAGTGCAGAAGAAAAGCTAAAGATGAAAGTGTTCTTTAACATGTTGTCAATGAATTGTTATTATGTTGTCCCATCCTATGCTGGAAATACAAGTGTTGGGAATAGAAAATAAAATTTTGTTTGAAATTTGGTGGAGTTTTAAACAGGTAGTTCTTGTCAAATTATCAAAATTAGGAAAAAGTGTGCTTAGTACATGGTCTAGGAGTGAGTTTGGGTTTTCTTGGGTGAGTGTAATAATAGTTTGTCTCATTTTTGCTCAACTTCTGTTCATGGGTGTATGGGAAAAAGGTCCTTTATCTGGGAAACTCTTTGAAGATGGAAAAAGTTGCATTTTCTTTGTTCCAGTTCTAAAATAAGATAGAAAGTTATGATCTTAGAGTTGACTGATGCTTCCTTAGAATCCAACTGGGCTCTATGCTCTTCCCTGTTGGTGGGAATATGGAGTGGGGATTGCTATTGAGTTCAAACTTAGCAAACTGAGTGTAGCCCACAGGGGAGTGTGTTAACCTACTATTAGAGAACTGTTTTCCAACCCTAAGCATAAATTCTCCTTAGTTTACATTTTTCAAATTATTTTTATTTGTCTGCTTTTGAATTAGTTAAAATTTTGATAAGCAAGTATGGTAAAATAACAATTTAAAAAGATATGCCTTGTTTTTCTTATGACCCTTTTTCTTACTGTACATGTTGCATCATAGTAAGAAATCTTACAGTAATATTTTGGAACCTTTGATGCCTTTCATTTCAGGGCCTCAGAGCTTTCAGTCTGCTAATGCTGCCTCATCATCCTGGTGAGTGGAAGAGCTCTTGTGCTTGTTTTACCTCTGCTGATGGCTGGAGGGGTTGGGTCATGCTTGGTGTCTGCCTGAACAAGAAGAGCTCTCACAGCAGCCTGAAGGAAGTGGTGCCTCCTTAATGTGGGCAGAGTTTGCCCATGTCTGTAACAGGATGACAGAAGCCTCCCTCACCAGGAAGCTGCTGGAGCTGCTTCACAAACCCTGTGTAAATTAGTGGCACATTGTCCTGGCCTCAGCATTCACAGCACAACAGCCATGCTGAGTGTGTGCCATTGCCTGTGTTGCACCCAACCATGACAAGATTCTGTAGAATACAAGGTAAAAGAACAGCAGAAAAACTTGCCATGTGTACACTACACAGCTTGGATCTACTTAAAATTTCTGATTCTCCTTCCTAAATCTAAAGAAACATTTTCATAAAAGGAAAATGTAAAGACATACTTTCACTGTTGGGTCCAAATGCCTGGTTTTGGCACAGGCAATTAATAATTTATATTATGTGGTTAGATTTCCCCCTGCCAAGTGGTACTTTACTGTCAGAGTGCCTCGATGAACTCCCAGGAGCAGCACTCTCTGGAGCAGTAGCTTGGGGCAGGGATGAGCTGTTGGAGACCTGATCTTGGCCAGTTGGTGATATTTGAGTACCCGACCCCGGGGAGGTGCAGTGGCTCTGGGGACAAGGGCTGAGCTGTGACAAGCGGCTGGGCTGGGACCCGTGCTGCAGCAGCCACTGGCAGAATTGAGCTGAGCAGAGCTGGCTGGAGCAGCTCAGCTTTTGTAGCACATGGGGATTCTGAGCAAAGGGATTTGGTTTTCAGTGTGAATATGGCTCTCGAGAGGAAGGGCAGAACTTAAGTTCGAATTTGTTCAAATTTTGGTGAAGCTAAAAGCTCTGCTAGCGGTCATTGAGCAGGCTGGAGGCGGGGACAGTCCTGGGGCTTGGGGCGGGGGCTGCTCTGCAGGGCGTTGTGAGCATCTCTCGGAAATACTTGACCAAGTTCCCTCTGTATAATGGAGGAAGGGAAAAATTAGTTGGGTTGAAAAATGCCCTTTTGCCAGTGAGGGTAAAGGGGAGAGCAATTACGGACAGGGTTCCTGGTGCTCCCCTGCCACAGTTCGTCTGTGGGCTCACTGCAGGGCAGGTGTCTGGGAACGCTGGTGCTTGTGAAAGCAAAAGGGAGAGAGAACCCAGGGAGTCACAGGAGCAGTATTGCAGTCAGTCTGTGCACGCTGTGGTGATGCCAGTGTTTGCCAGGTTATTTCGAAATCTATCCAGTATCCGAGAGTTAAGCTGGGGTTTGCTAAGTCGCTGATAATTGCTGCTTCTTGGGCCATTGTTCTCCAAAAATACAGCTGAGGTCACTTGTTTAATGTCCTTAACTTTTGACCAGATAAAAGCACGAGCAGCAAAACTTAAACTATATTTTAGGTGCTCTTATGGCCCATTGGCACTCGGATATGGATTCTGAGTTCAGCCCAGGCTCTGGGTTCCAGCCCCAGTTCCTGAATGCTGTGTCCTTTCTGCTCTCTTAGAGCAGGACTTTGGTTTAGGTTCAAGTAAATTGAAACTGTAAAAGGAAAACTCCTGTACATGCCACTTACCTCTTCTATTCCTTCCTTTCTATGTAATATATCTATAATATGTTAGTATATATATATACATATATATACACACAGAAGAGATTTAATATAAACCTGTGCAAAATATAGTTACTAAGATGCATTAGCATGAAGTTGCAGAGGACATTTACTACAAGTCTGCATTCATAGTAGGTTTTAAAGGATAAAAAAAATCAGGAGTCTGCAGGAGAGAAAATTAAGATCTTTTGCTTTACTGGCAAATAAATAATTACAGGAGATAGTGTGGGAGAAATTGAGATGTGCAGCTAGGGAAGGGACAGCAGCTGGAGCACTGGATGCTGCCTGGAGAAACAGTGGTGAGCAGAGCTACTAATGTACTTTTCCCTTTTTTAGAGCTTGTGTTTTGTTGCTGGCATTAGAGAAGCTTTTAGCATTGGTGTAAAGAAGGATGGGTGTTCCTTCAAAATAAGATTTACTCGAGCGTGTTTTTTGGAAGTGTGTCCTACCCACTTGCTCTAATTCATTGCCCTGGCTGTGGCAGCTGTCTCTGGGGAGCTCTGATGAACATCCCCAAAAGAAGGTTATGATGATTTGACACTTGGACCTGAAGATTTGTTTGTAAAGAGAACTTCTTTTTGATTTATAGTATTTTTTTTCAGCTCCTCACTAGCTTTCTTATCTGCTATTACCACTTCTGTAATATCCTTTTGTTTCTTAATTTTTAAATTAAATTGCCTCCCAACTTAAAAAAAAAATAAATCTGATTCTTTTTATCCCAGGCTGTTTTGGGAGGAACTTTTCTCCAACACTTTGATACTTAAAAATCCTGAGAAAGAGAGACCTCTATCAAAGAAGAAATTCTGCTTGTGTTTTCGGAGCCATAGTCAGGCGCAATACAAGAAAGAAGCAGTATGAAGTTTACACATGTTGTTTGCCATTATTACTTTGCGAGAAATGAGGGAAACCCAAAAATTTGGTCTCTCTGGGCAGTTGAAGTTAACTGAGCTGCTACGAGTCTTACTGCAGCAAAGAATGTGTAACAGATCCCCACACATGTGACTGCGATGAGTCTATTTATGTCTCTGTAAACATGAAATTATGAAATGCACACCATGGAGATGGGGCTGCTGAAGTCCTTGGCTGACCTGGTCAATTGTCATTGGGCTTGCACCTCTCTGGGAGAACAAAGCAATTTAAACTTGCTGCAGAACACTATGCTGCTGGAAGATGTTTAGTGAAAGGGAAGCAGGTTCATACAATAAAGCAAAGAAACTATCCTGTCTGTTACCAGATAAGAGGGAAAATGCTGTGAGTTTCTGTAATAATATCTTAGACAACTTGTAGGCATAAGAGCACTTCACAAAAACAACATATAGGGAAAAAAAATCACAAAAAAAAATTTCTTTTCTATGTTCCAGATCTGAAATAAACAGATGTTTATTTCAAGTCCAAGAGGAGACTTTGATCCTTTCTGCAAAATACTAAAAATAAGTGCAAATCTCAAGATTGCAGAAGAAGGAATAAAAAGGTGAGAGAAATGGGTCATGGAGCGTTTGCTTTTGCACTCATTAGATGGTACCAGTGGTGACCTGCACAGGACGAGGCTGTGGTGGGGAAGGAGCTGGTCCTGGCCTGAGTCCTTGGCTGGAGCCTTCTGGGATGCAGTCCATTGCCAGAGGGAGTGAGTAGGCGGGTGGCACTGGGCCGGGACGAGGAGCAGCCTGTCTGTGCAGGCACAGCAGTCCTGGCAGATGGGAGGAGCCCCAGAGCCTGCCCTGGGAACTGGGTGAAAAAGTCATGCAAGGAGGGAGAGCAGAACTCCACCCAAGCTGGCCCTGAACAGGGATGGGGTGGCCGCAGCTTCTCTGGGCAGCCTGTGCCAGGGCCCCACCCTCACAGGAGGAATTTCCCAGGTCTAACCTCGCCCTCTGTCAGTTCAAAGCCATTCCCCCTTATCCTGTTGCCCCATGGCCTTCTCCAAATCCCTCTCCAGGTCTCTTGGAGCCCCTTTAGGCAGTGGAAGGGCCTGTAAGGTCTCTCTGGAGCCTTCTTGGCTCTAGAATAAACAAGCCCAGCTCTCTCAACCTGTCTGCAGAGCAGAGATGCTCTCTACTCTCAGAGCATCTTTATGGCCTCCCCTGGAGCTGCTCCAACAATTCTGTGCTCTTTTTATTTACTCCATTTCTGATTTTTCTCATTTTGCAGAAGAGGCAATCAAACTCCCACCTCATTTTCAGCAAACGCTCGAGCACAGTCCTTTCAGAAGCAGATGGTGCCCCTCCATTCACACACATCATCCCCCAAACCCCAGCAGCAGCATGTGCCTTCATCTCCCTGCTGTGCAATGCAGCTTGCGTGTGTCGCAACACTGCATCTGACCCTATGCTGCTGTCTCTCCTTGGGGAGCAGCCTGCTCCCAGTCCTGACCTTTAGAAAGTTTGTGGGTTTTTCGAGCTGAGTAAAAAAAATCAGGTGAAGTGGAAAGAGCAAGCCTTCTAGCCCGTAAGTGTTCCCCAGTACTGGAAAGGCTCTCAGTGGAAAGCTGTGCCTGGTGGGAAGGATTCAATGAGGAGCCTAGGTCAGCATGTTACTGCTGTATGAGAGCCAAAGAAAACCCTAAAGCCCCAAATTCAGCTCATTTTCCCCTGCAAACACACCCATACCCCATATTGTCTGGCTGGGCAGCTCTGCCAGCAGTGAATGTTGGTGACTACTGTGGAAATTTTTACTAGAAATTACTTTTAAATGGTTTTCCTATGAGCTTCCTAAATGTGTACAAAGGACAGCATTCAAAGAGTAGAACAGTAAAAAAAAAAAAAAATCTTTAAAATTTCACATCCACTGGCCACTTGCTGTTAGGGAAAACCAGAAATTTATGCCCCAGTTTAAGCTTATCATGGTGTGTAACCCACTTTTTGAGTACTTAGCAGAAATCATCCCAGTCGTAGTTGGAACATTATTTTATTCCCACTGGTTTTCAAGTTATGTTCTTGTGCTTTTCTTTGCCTTGGACACACAGAATCACAGAAGTGTTTAGGCTGGAAAAGCCCTCTAAGATGAAGTGCAACCATTCACACGATTATTAGTGTTAAGGCTGCTCTGTGCCCTGTGCATTCCTCCTGCCCTCAAGATGAATCCCAGCCCAACTGGACCATGGCAAGGGTTTGCTGGAACCCTCAACTCATCTCAGCTGCTGGAGATCTGATCCGTGATTTGATTTATGTCCCAAGGGAAGCGCAGCATCAGGTATTTAGGATAAGTATAATTCGATCTTGACAACTATGGGGTTAGAAGGACAAGTGCTGCCAAAAGTCTTAGTTTCTTTACTTTATTGGTACTTATGCAGTTGCAGAAGGACAGGAGGAGAATTATTAAGGTCTTGGTGCATAGGATAAGCAGAATCAAGCATTTAATTTTGCACATTTAAACTCTAAAGGCTCAGTTTTGCTCAAGCAAAATTTGTTCATCCCTCACATGCTGCTGGTGCTGCATTTGCTGGACAGGGGTGATGTATCTCTGAGTGACAGAGGGGATTCTAGCTCCAAAAGAGCTCATTTGATTAAGATTTCAAAAATATATAGTTAGGATCTGTGTAAGAGCTGCAGTGAAGTGGATAATTTGGATGGTGGCCTCCTTTCCCCCATGAATTCTTGTAATTGGAGGTGTTTCACTAACGAACAGTTGTGTTTTCTGCCTCGTGGCAGTTTATGGAAACTTGATATTTCAGGTATTTCAGCTCTACCATTTAGATACTTGACTCTCCTTGCAAGCATTTGTATTTAAACAGCAGACAGATTGTCAGTGAGATGTGGTTCATGTGAGTGCTCCTCATAGAAAACGATTACAGAAGCAAAGAGAACGATCACTCCAGGTTCAGCGAGGAATAGGAACAAAGCAAGGCTTAACCAGCGATGAGTCAATGCAGAAATGAAGTGCCTATTTATTGGTAAATAAAGGCTGGCTGCCATTCCCTGCTTCTAAGCCCATGTGCCCCCGAGGGGTTTGGAAAGTGGTGATGCAAACTGATGAGTCACAGTTTAGAACAATAGTTTCTTCATATGAAATGACTCAGGATAAAAGAAAAACAGGTTTTTCAAGAAGCTGATGAAATTACAAAAAATTTTAAAATAATAAAACAATAGGACATCTTTAACCCTGTGCTGAAAGTTATCTGTTTCTAAAGTGTAAGGTGGTGGGTGCCTGAGATCAGGGGATCGGATTGTACCTGCTTTCAGCTCATTTTCTACTTTCAGAGCGTGCATGGGGATAACCAGAGCAAAAACCAATAAATACCATGTGTATGAGCACTATGTACCTAACAACATCTCATTTAACACTGAAGTGTGGTCATTTGTCTGCACCACGGTCCCTGCCCTCTCCTCTTTGCCCACTGTGAGGTAAAGGTTGGCTGCCTCTGAGGATTGATGGGACTCTCTTGGCATGGGAGATGTCCCCTGCCATGCACCAAAGAGCCTCTTCGTGAACGAAGGGCTCTGCTAGGGACAGTGCTGTAAAAATAACTCATCTATATTATAGATGTGTTGTTATCTATAACATTATCTTTATTAGCGATGTCCCAGTTTCCTCCAGTGAGGGTGGAATATGCTGCTCTATAGTTTTCATGGTCCCACAAATTCCAGGTGTTTTGTAGAGCATTATTGCAGAAATTATCACCTTAGAAATCTGAACACAAATATGTACAATTTTTTAAGGATTTCATTACTACAGAACAAATAGGTAAAGAGGAAGGCAAGCTACAGTCTGTCAAGGAAAACATCATAATCAGATTAATCCAGCAAGCTAAAAACCAAGCTTATTTCCTCTCTGTATTACATGTATCACAGGTAATCACATGATGGATAGAAATTTCCCGATACCTTTCCTCAGCCCTTTGTGTCCTGCGCCTTGTTGGGTTGTCTGAAGAAGGAGACAAACGTCGTTTCTGTCGTTTCTTCTGGGCTGCTGGCATCTCCCCACTGCCAAGGACTTCATCCACAGTTCAGGTCTCCTTCAAGTCCCGGGAGGATTCCTGCTCTCGTTGTTTCCTTCCATCCATAGGTGGCAGCAGGCTTTAAAATCTTTAACCTCTCAACACTGACGTTTCTTAAGAGCTCAGGGAGTTGTGCAACGATCTCCAGAACTACTGTGCACAGAGCTGGTGCAAGAGGAACAGATTCTTTTCAAGGAACGAAACATCCTTTGCAGCTGTTTAGTGAATTGCTGATTTGTGAAGTCAGATAGCAGAAATTCAAACTCGGGAACAAGAAAGGCAAACAGGCACCTATTTGGGGCCAACATACCCTTGCAAAGGATAGCAATTCATCAGCTAAGCAGCTCAGGAGGAATAATGCGGTTAACAGCTTTCCCCTGCAGAAGTATGGGGATGCAAAAAGCCGTGATGTAGATTTTAGCAGCTCTGCTCTAATTTGCTTCAGTGTGCCTCTGCCTGCAGCTGGGGATCCCTCCTCTCTGCGTGGTGCTGCCTGGCTGCTGTCCGGGTGCCAGCTCTGCCTGCTGGGGACACGGGGACAGCAAGGGCCAGACCGGCTGCTCCTGCTGCAGCAGCCCATGCACCACGATCTGCTCCATGGTGCTGCTGACTCCAGCTCCAAAGGCAGCTCAGCACCTCAGGGCCTGGGATCTCCACCAGCCACAGCATCTCACTGGGCTGGGCAGTACTGTGAGCCAGCCCTCCTCCAGCCTCCCAGCACAGCTCCTTCTGAGGCTGGAGCAGGTAGAGGAAGAAGGTCAGCATCACTGTCTCTACTCAGTTTTAGGTTGTGGGTCCCTGCTGGAACTGCTCAGCACGTCCTGGGGACCGTGGTGCCACGTGCCAAGCACGCTCCAGTGGCTGGCTGTGGTTTGCCTTTTATTCCCATGCATGTCGTGCCAGGCTCACTCAAACAAATCAGATGGTGTTGACAAGGACCAGCCAAAAGCCACGTGGGCTGGAGGCAGGGCTGGGAGGTCAGAGGGCTCCCCAGAGCGAGGCAGGGCTTGCTTGGCAGAGGCAATGAGTCACGGCCACCTCCCAGGTTGATTAATTGGGAATTTGTTAAAACATGGAGAAGGAAAAGCTCAGTAGCAGGTACACTGCCAAGGGTGAGGGAAACCCTCCGTAGAAGTCATTACACTTCTGCAAAAATTAATCACTGCTTCAATTGAAGGAGATATTCTTTTCCACCTGTCCAGGAGCTGGTGGGGTGTTACTGGAACAGTAGTAATGACTCACTTGGAAATTACAAAGGTGACAGGAATTTTGACAGGCAATCCTAAATAAAGCCTTGCAAGTTTTACATGGTGCTTGTAAGATTAAATAATAATAAAATGGTAGTTACAGTAGTGCCTATATGTACAGGGAGCTCTGTGACTTGACCTGGAGGGGAGGCATCCAAAGGAGAAGAAGAAAGCTTGGGTTTGTGGACGGATGTCTTGGGGCTGTGAGGAAGCAGGATCAGGCCTGGTGAGCAGAGAGGCTGGAGAGGACATGGTTCCCTTGCTGCCTCCTTCAGCAGAGACAGAGCCCATCCAGCTTTCTGCATGTGCTGGACGGGGGGCTGTGCTCAGCTGAACCTCAGGGAAGGGCGTTTTCCCATTTCTATCCTCAGCCTCATTTTCTGATCCTGTAGGGAAAAGTACATGCTGACTTAAATTTAACTTTTCCTAATAACATGCTGAAATACATGTTTTACACAGCTGGCTCACACAAGGCAAGGAGGTGATTTCATGTGGGGGTACAGTGCTGGTACCAGTGCTGGGGTGTGGGGACTGAAGCTGCCACATCCCCTGGACAATCATTACCCCACGCCACTGGCAAGGGGATGCCCACAGCCCCTGCTCCACTGCAGAGCTCTGAAGTGAAGCACGACTGCTTGTTTACAGCCACGAGCTGGCTCTGCAGGCAGAATTACCCCTATTTTGACACCTCTCAGAGGCACTGAGTGACGGCTCTTGGAGAGGAGCAGCAGCTCCACTCAAGCTGCCGTTGACAGTTCCAGATGACAGGAATATGAGGGCTTAATTATGATATAATTAAGTTGAAGTGATCATCTCACGTCTGTTTAGTGTCTAACATAAAATGATCTGGTGATCTTGGTCTAGTTTGCAGTGGCCTTTGGTTAGAAACCAGTAGTGTGGGGGTGGGAATGGGTGCTGAAATCCTGGGGGTCAGGGAGAGGGGTCCTGTCTGGGCAGTGGGTGCTGCTCAGGAAACTGGGCTCCTGCAGTGTTCTGCCTGTATTTGGGTGGCTTTTTACTTTTCCTCCTCCAGGAACTTCCCAAAGATTGATTTCTGTGTCAGACAGCTGTAAGAACAGCAGTTCTTCATTTGCTCTGGCATGAAATGCAGATTTGTGCATGACACAGGCAGTGGCTGTCCTGTGCTGCTGCCTGGCCTGGGCTGGATCACCCCCACTGGTCCTGAACACCCATCTGCCACGCTCTCAATACACAGGAGCACCAGAAAAAAGAAAAATGTTTTCAAGAAAACCACTATTCAAACCACCAGTGTATACCCCAGCTTCTTGGTAGCTGCCAAAGTCGTATTTCCTTGGAGGCAAAGTTCAGAGGATGGGTCTTATCCAGGATGAGCACCTGCCACGGGGCTGCAGGGAATGCCCTGTGCTGTGAGCAGCCCAAGACTGAGCCTTGGTGGTGGCTGGTGCCACACAGAATCACAGAGGATCAGAGAATATTCTGAGTTGGGAGAGACCCACAAGTACCATTGAGTACAGCTAGGCACACGAGTAAACACTTCTCTCTCTTCCCATGTGGAATTGGATTTTTCAGCCTTAAATTCTAGGAATACAGTTTTTCATTTATAGATATTCAGGATATCTTGACTATCTGCAATGAAAAACTGTATTTATAGAGCTATCTATTTATGGGTATCTATCCATATAGATTTTCACATATAGATATATCAAGATATTCATTATAGATGTGCCTGTAAAATACTTTTATAAGACAAAAAGCCTTTGTAATTTGAGGAAGGTGTGGATGCTGGCATGGGTGGGTTGCTCAGCTGTAATGCCTGAGTGGCTTCTGTGCCCATGGGTGGGAGCTGACTAAGGAGAAGCTCTTTAACCTCACAGCTTCAGCATAGATTTGCTCCTTGGTGGCTGCTGGTGCCACCCAGCCTGGTTCGGTTGTTCTTTTCTCAGCAAGAGCAGGGTAGGAAATGTTAGGACAGGTGTTAGGCCATGTTTGGGGTTTAAAGGCATTTCATATTGGGGTTCACATCTGCCTCGGGAAAACCCAGAGAGGAATTGCAGGTGGGTGGGGGACATTTACAGTTTAAGTGTCACTCTCAGCAGAGGCCAGTCCTGCTCAGGCTGGGCTCTGATCTACTATTCCCAGCCTTCACCTGTCCTGCTGCTCTGACACACCAAGGGTCTGCAATTACCTCCAGAAGTTCAGCCATTCCCCTCTGGCTCAAGCAGTCTCTGCCTTTATCCAAAAAAGATCTCCAAGTGCTTTTCGACCCTGAGCTGCAGCAGCTTCTGGGCAGCTGAAACAGTGGCTCTGTCTCAGGTGGATTCGGCTCCATCACTACAGCAAATATCCTCACATTCCTGAAGAAGAGAGCAATTCCCTTGTGCTGCTACCACAAAAGCTGTTCCTTCATGCACAGCCCTGTGTCACTCTGGGTCATGTCTGCTCCCTGTTCCAGAGACTGGGCTGGGGGAATTGGAGTGGGCTGGGGAAAACCCTGAATGCAGCTGGCAGAGTGTTGTTCCTTTAGGAAGGTTTTACTTATTTATGGATTTATATTGCCAGGTCCAGCCTAGCTCCCCACCCACCAGCTTGTTGGGTGATGAGCCACCAGGACAGGTACATGGGGACAACCCAGTGCCATTTGAAGGAGCAGCGATGGCTCTGGTGTGTTGTGCAGCACGATCACCTGCCTGTGGGGCTGGAGTGCCAATTTGCCATCAAACTAGATTTGGAAAGTCATAAAATCATTGTGGTAACACTTTCACACTGTTTATATCGCTAAGCAGAACCTCTGCACGCACAGAGCATGAGGGAGCTGGTGGTCCTCAGGCTGCAGTAGTGCTGAGCGCCCTGGCACACCTCTGGGTCCGTGTCCTTGTCCCTGCTCCCCTCCCTGTCCCCTCCCCACTGCTGCAGAGGGAAGGTGCTCGGCAGGGCAGCAGCAGCGAGGGGAAGCTCTCCTGGAGCAAAGCCCCTCTCCACTGCAGCAGACCCAACACAAACTGCTTGGAGAGCTGCGTCAGGGACGGGGACATCAGCCCTGGCTTGTCTTCCTGAAGCCAGCTGGCCCAGATCGACCGCAAAAATCCCCAGCCTTCCGAAAAGCAGCAAGGTGTGGGCAGAGCTGGTGGCTGGGAGGTGGCGGCGGGGGCAGGCAGGAAGGAGAAGGGGCCGGGCGCTGCCGGGAAGCCAAGCGCTGGTTTGGCCGGCTCTCCTCGGCAGCTTGTGCGATCCTGCGGCTCGGGCCGACACCAGCTGCTGCTGCTGCCATGACTCATGTGTTTCACAGCGAAGATGATGCTCTCGATGTCGCCAAGTGATGCCTTTGCCTTCCTCCCCTCCCCAGGTGAAGGTGCCAAAAGCCTTCCAGTGCCTAAAGGGGCTGCAATGATGCTGAAGAGGGACTTTTAGCAAGGGCACAGAGTGACAGGAGAAATGGGACAGGATTTAAGCTGAAGGAGGGTAGATTTATATTCAATATTAAAAGGAAATGCTTCCCTGAGAGGGTGGTGAGGCACTGGCACAAGTTTCCCATAGAAGCTGTCTCTTCCCCATCTCTGGAAGTGTTCAAGGCCAGGCTGGATGGGGCTTGGAGCAACCTGGGATAGTGGAAGGGGTCTCTGCCCACGGCAGGAGGTTGTAAATGAGCTTTAAGGTTCCTTCCAACCCAATTCAAACGGTGACTCTGAAAACTGCACTGAAGGCAGATGATGGCTCTAGGGGATGGCAAAGCAGGGGTTGAGCCCTGCATGGGACTGGCAGCACCCCAACTCCTCCTCATTAGGAGGGAGTTATGTTCCCTGCTTTGATGGTTTGGGGACACAATTACTCGTGCTGGAGTGGGAACTGGGCATCCCCCAGTGCTGCTGAGCTGCACCAGAGCTCAGCTGTGTGGGGCTCTCGGGGAGTGGGATCAAAGCCAGCATATGGGCTGGGGGCTAGTCATGAGAGGAACAGATCTGGGGCTGGGTGGGGGCAGAGGTGTTCCAGTCCAGGCTTTTCTTTTGGTTTATGTTTGATCGTGAAACAAATTCGTCTGTGGAGGATCTGAGCCTGTCCGTCCTCTTCCTCAGACGGGTGCTAAGAGGGGCTGCAGCACCCATGGGAGGCCAGGCTTGGGGGCAGAGGTCTGACAGTCAGGGGTGCAGGCAGTGAGCTGGTGTCAGCCTGCCCACAGCCTTTGGCTCCCGGGGTGGGTGCAAGACTCCCCCGGCTTTCGGTGCTTCAGGTGTCATTTGTTCCCCCACCCCAAGAGCTCAGGGTTCTGACTTTCAGTTGGGCGTGAGTCAAACCCTAAGAGCAAAGTGTAAATGAAATCGCTGCCTGTGGCTGGCTTTCCACCTGTACCAGATCGCAGGAGCACCCTTGGGGGAACAGCTCTGCTCTGAGTGCCATGTCCTACACAGGGACACAGTCACAGCCCCACACTGCCTCCCTGGGAAAGACAAAGAGACACAAAATGAAGAGAAGGGGATGGGGATATTTTGTCAGCAAAGCCCCTACTCCTGCTGCTTCCCTTCTGAGGGCTGCAGGTGCTCATTCCAGCTGGGTTTAGCCTGTGGCTGAGTCTGGAAGATGCTTCTGTTGCTGTTCCAAACAGACTCCTGTTTCTTTCCAGTCATTCAGCAATGAGCCAATTCCTTGCTTATTCGCCCCATCAATACAGCCCTCCAGGTCCACAAACCTTTCCCCTGATTCCTTAATTTCCAATAAACTGCTTTCACTGATACGTTACAGAAACCAAAAGGCAAAATGCGTTTGTATGTGCATGACAATTTCACTTCTGCCAGCCCCCAGCATCGCAGCTCTCCAGCAGCCAGCAAACACCAACCTCAGACTGGAA
>VXBU01016068.1:137988-208854 GCA_013400315.1 Bombycilla garrulus | reverse complement strand
AAAAAAAAAAAAGGAAAAAAAAAAATCAACACTCCAACACTCAAAAGATGGGTGTGGGGAAAATGGGAGTGTGGAATGGGAACTGTCCTGGGGAAACTCCCTCAGCCATCAGGGTGGGGGCTGGTGTGGGGCTGTGCTCCATCAGGGAATGATGCTTTCTGCATCCTCATCTCAACAGCGGCTGCTTCTCCAAGGAAACAGGTGCTCTTACAGTGCAAATGTCGATTCCTGCAGCTTATACATCTTAAAAGATAACATTTCTGTACTAAAATAAACCTTTTTTTCTTCTCTTTCTATTCATGTCAAAATACATTTACATTAACATCAAAAATATTTTCCTTGTGCATTTTCTCTCCAGAACACCAGACTCTCCTGCTCCGAGGACGCTCCAGGCAGGGGATGCTCTGGGGTGGCTGCAGCCATCCTGCCATGGTCCAGCCCTTGCTCAGCTCCACAGCTCACCAGAGTCCTTTTCTTCCTCTCTATTCCTGCCATCCCATTCTGCTCCCTGGGCCCCACCAGCTCCCTTAGCTTTTCCCACATCTCCTGATGGCAAAACATGATGCCTCATGTTTTGGGAGTGTTTCAAACTGTGTTAGTGCCCAATGCTGGAGGTGCCAGGTCGGTTGTTCTTTAAAGTGTTCCCCCTTTTTGCTTTCCTGTACTGAGAAGACAAGTAGTGCAGAAGCTGATGAATGGAACTGTGTACAGTGAAATTTGTGGATTGCTTTTTTTTTTAACCATAATTGAGTGAAGCACACGGAAGCAAGATTCATTAAAAGGCAGCATATTGATTATTGTTATGACTCGTATACTAGGATACTGGAGCTAAAGCTAGCAAGCCTGATAAGATAAACTAAGTCCTATTTACGGTATTTAACATTATCTGAACATACTGAGCCTTAATTAATGAGCAGATTTTCATTTCCAACCTCAATGGATTATGCTAATTTATAACAAAGGTGGTTCCTGTTTTGTTGGTATTTTGCTGTTTTTTTCTTTTTTTTTTTTTTTTCCACTAATAACATTTTTCCCATCTGAGGAAGATTCCTTCCCAGGCACGGTCAGTCTCAGCCAGGTGAGTGTTGGGCTTAGGCAGGGCTGGGAATCCCACCCAAAGCCCCCACTTGGTCGCCGTGTCTGGGATCAGCTGGGCTGTCATCACTGATCTTTGCTGCAATTTTATCAATAATAAGGACTTTGGAAGGCTGATAAAGATGATGATCTACTCTAAAACATCAATCGAAATAGTCTCAGAGTTTCAAAAAGAAAGCTCACAGTGAAATGAGCAAAAAGCATCGGAAACCAAAACGGCAGGATGCGGTCTTGGAGCAGCAGCATCCCTCGCAGCAAGCTTGGAACCTAACGCCGCAGCAGTGTGGTATGAGTGTGTCTTTAGTCCTTGGTTGCTAAATAACTTCCAATTTTTTTCGTAATGACAAGTTTCTGGTTTCTGGCTGTGCTGCTTGACTGTCAAAATATTTCTTTGGCATCCACAAAATTCTTTGACTGATTGGTTTGACAATTGCAAGGTTTATTTGTTTAGTGATGGGTTTAACCGGTTGCAGAAGTGTCCCAGGTTTGGGTTGGTTTTGTTTTGTTTTTTTTAGTTTTTTTTAACATTATTTATTTTTAAAAAACAACAACAACAAAAGTTTCAGTGAATTCCTTTTTTTTTGTTCCCTGAGCTCACACTGGGGTCACTCCAATAAAACACGTAGCATGACTTAACTGTGACCTTTGAAGCCAAAACCGAAGTAATGGTGCAATTAAGTGCAAACATGGAAATTCGCCTGACTTATAGGTAACATGGGCTTTTAAACAACATTTAAGGCTTATTGGGGACATTTTATGCATTAAATTATTGTAATATTTATAATGTCAGCTTCTGTGAATCACCCCTCCACAACGAGTCAACAGCTTGTAACCAGGATTTAAGGTAAAAAAAACAAACCCCAAAACAAAACAAAGGATAGAGAGGAATAAATTCACCATTTCCATTGTAGCATTTAGTAGGAAAACACAATGGTGGTGGCAAGGGTTGCCATTTCCCCTCAGTGATGGCACATTTGGCCTTGGGGCCATGGTTTTGGTTTGCAAGGGGGATTTCAAATGTGCTGCCCCTGGCATGGTGGGACCACGGCAGCACTGGAGAGAAGCATGGGCAATAAAACTGCTCAACCTCCCGGGTCACACCAACCCTGACTCCCCACCGTGGTTTAAAAGGATGCTTTCCTCCTCCATCCCGCCCCACATTTCCATTTTCTGCTTACAGATCCATTCACCTGAGTAAATCACTTCAGTGTTTCTAAGAACCTCAGTGGGGGCATGGATGGGGAGGACTTTTACATCCTGGCCCCTGGACGGATCCCAACCAGATGGAAAGGTAAGGGGAAAAACAATGACCAAGGGGTTTTTTTTTCCCTAAAAATAGAAATGTAACATTGCTCTCTTCCACCCCAAGCGTTTTCCTCCAACAAGCTTATTGTGCTTTAGTCATAATTTATTTTAGAATCGCTTATTTCACTTCCTTCTCTCCACACACACAGGTGGGAATTTCCCCTCCCACAGCTGGCCACTGCCGGACCCTCTACTCGCTCCCTGCTCTGAGGGCAACCGTCCCAGGCAGAAATCTGCCCCTCATTAAATAATGCCCATTAATTGAACTGTCATCCCTGCAGAAAGCACGGGCACCGGCACCCTCCATCCTCTCCGCACCCTCGACATCGGTCCTGGCGGGCGCCGGCTCACATTCCCTAGAGTGGGGTCTGGCAGGGAGCCGGGGAGGGACCACTGCTGTCACAGTCATCGATGTCGGTGAAGCTGAAACTGTATCTCAGGCGTATTGAGAAGAGAAAGACAACAGTGCCGAATTTCCAACTATATACACATATTAAAAACTCCCCTCGCCGCGATACCAGGCAGAAATTGGACATGGCAGTTGGAACTGGGTTGAGGCCTCATCCGGCCAGCGCGCTGGAGCAGTTAGGATGCCAGGATGCTCATCCTGACGATGTCCTCGCCGGCCGCGTCCAGCTGGCCCCGCTGCGCGCGGCCGCCGCGGGACTCCCCGTCCGAGTCGCTCATCTCGGCGTCGGAGAAGTATCCGTCCGTGTCGGCGTCAAAGCGACGCAAGGGAGCTGCGCCCGCGCCGTCAGCCTTGGGGGGCTGCGAGCGCCGCGGCCCCCGGCTCTCCTTTGGTAATTTGAACCGCACAATGGTTTTGGGGCTACCTACGGAGTCAGGCACTTTGGCCGCGGGGCTGGGCTCTGTCTGAGCGCAGCGCGGCGTCTCCTCCTCCTCCTCCTCCTCCTTGCTGACGCAGCCCCGCGTCCCAGCAGGGGGATGAGGCTCGCTGGCTTTCTGGAGTGAGCCCTTCCTGGCCACCTTTTTGGCCTCGCCCGTCCCTTTGCGGTCAGTGGGAAGCTTTGTTGCCCCTTTCTCCGACTTGCTAGGTCTGGAATCCAGAGCGAACGGCTTGGCGGGATCATCGGACAAGTTGCTGGCATTGTTAGTCCAGGGCTCTGAGCCCTCCGGGGGGTCCCCAGCCACGGCAGAGGGGCTGCTCCTTGGCAGCTTTTTCTTAGTGTTCGTTCTCGTTCTGCTTTTCACTTTCTTTGTGGCCTCGCTCTGCCTGAATGGGGACCTGAGGGAATGGTCCATCATGAAGCTCAGCAAGGTCTCCTCATCCTGGAGGAGCTCCTCGGAGAGGCCAGGGGTGCTGTCCTCATGGTGGGCGTTGTTGAGTGACCACTCGCTCATGGCCATGTTCTCCGCGGTGATCTGCACTGACTGCGCCAACCAGCTGTTGAAGAACGTCCCATCAATGGGGAAGGACGTCGACAAGCCTGGGAAAAACAAGAGTGGAAGATTGCCTCAGGAACAGCCATGTTGCCCTCTATCAGCATCACCACAACTCCCTGGCACGGGAGTAACACTCAAGAGATCAACTATAACACACACACCAGACACAGAGCAGGGTTTACTCCAGCACTAGTGCTGAACTTGGGGTTCATAGAGGTCACAGCACAACAACCCGAGCAGCTCCTCACATCCAACTCTCCACAAATCTCCCTGAATCAAAACCAAGCTTCTTCCTTCAGTGAAGATGACAAGCAATGACACATCCCAGCACAGGTGGAAACATTCTCGTGCAAAGGTAGAAGACAAACAATTCAAGTGTAAGTTAAAAAATATGGTGACAGGGCAGGACTTGTGCCCAGACAAGGGTTGACAGGCTCCCCAGGAAGCAGCAGCTGCCAGGCCACCACTAGAGCCAAGCAGCCAGTACCATGACAAGACCACTGCTACATCTGCAGGTCTGAGCACATCTCAAAGGCATGGAAACTGAAGAAGAGGAGCAGAGATGAAGGCTGGAATTAAAAAAGCTGAAAAACTTCCTGATAATGATCACTGAAAGCAAGAGTGAGCACTGTGGGCTGGGCTAATTAGATCCAATTAGCAATGGGGAAGGTGCACACCTACCCAGGCACAGGCAGTTTTAATATCTGAAATAGAAACCCACAGGTTCAACATCTGAGTTGGTTTTATGGATGGAGGAAAAATGAGGTTTGATTTTGGGTTTCACGAAGAGCTTTCCTTTGAAACAGTCAGTCTAGCAACAGAGAGGGAAAGAGCAGTGGCCCGGGCAGGGCGACTCACACCCACAGTGTCTGCTGGTAGCAGCGACAGCTTCACATCACCCTCACCTGGGAGCAGCAACACAGGCCGAGACCCTCCACCTCCTGCGACTCACCACGGCCCTTTTGGAGTAGACAGCACCCCAGCCTGACACCAGCCCAAGGCAGGAAAGGTGAAGCAGGAGCAAGGATGAACTTTGGTGATTGCATGGTACCCAAACACTGAAAAGCTCAAGTTTTGTGGGCAAGGGGACTCATTGCCTACCTTTTCCAGACCTTCTCTGATGAGCAGAGAAGCAGAGAACAGTTGAAGCAGCCCCAAGGGATGCTTCAAACCCTTCACAAAATTCAGGAGGTTACAAGACCTAGGTGAAGCTTTGTGTCAAGCTGCCTGGTTTCCCAAGCTCATAGCCATGCAGCTTTCCTCTTTTCTCCAGCCTCCATTGTTTGCTGGAATTTGCCCCAGTAAATCCAAAACTTCTTTAGCAAAGAACAGAGCAGAGACAGAATGAGTGCAAAAGCCCCATTTCCAGAGGTCCTAAAACCCAACAGCTCTGAGATGACCAGAAAGCAGCATAGTCAGGTGAGCAATGTGCAAAGCAGAGCAAGGCAGGGTAGTCCAGACCGCCAGACCTCCCACAGAAATGCTCTGTACCCCCTGGAGGGTTTTACAGCAAATCCAGACTGCCTGAGAGCCTCACAGGACCAGTGCTCCCCTGTGCCTGTGTGGCAGCTAGGCACACATGAACTCATCAACTTCTGCCTCTGCTGGTGGAGGTGGCAGCACCAGAGGAAGTCAAGTAACAACCTGATGTCAAGCAAAGTAAAAACCATATGCAGTTGTCAAGGACCTTGTCCAAAACAACCTTTTTGTTCTGTTTCTTTTTCTTCCCCCAGCCCTGCCTGCTGCTGTAGCCAATGGGGACAAGCTGGAGATGGCTGAAGCATCTGTGGAGCCAGGGTCCTCAGGCCGTGAGCAAATTCAAGAGATGGATGCGCTTTGTGCCTGACTCCTGGATGTTCCTGCAGCACTGGCACAACCAGCATGGCCATATATGCCATGGACAGCACAGGAAACCTCACAGACCACGTGCTGTACTCACTGTCACTGCACAGCACAGAAGGCACGAGGGAGCAGCCCTGCCAGGGGGTGGGTAAGTCTGATTTTATCACCTGGAAGCGAAATCCTGCTCCAGCAGCACGTAACAGGTTTTGTAACACATTCTCCCAGTCCTGGAGCTACAGGGGGGAATTTTGAATCCTTTGCCCTGCCAGTGAGCATGTTTCTGACCCAGTCTCTCTAGTAGGACCTGGATAATTCAGGCTGGTTCCCACAAAGGAGAGATGGAAGGTGTAACTCCACCGTGTTACATGCAGGAGGGATCAGGGGCTGGGACTCTTAACCCTGCTCCCCGGAACAAGGCACCTCCAGCATCGCGGGTCAACTCTGCGCCATAAAATCAGACTTACCCAGTTGTCCCAAAACAGTTTCGTTGACCGATTTCCTTTTCTCTGTCTTCTCAGGACTATTTTTTCTACCATCTCTTCCTTTCCTTCTTGGGTCACTTTTTTTACCCTTTGTCTTCTTCCCAGTTTGTTCTGGCATTTTTTAGAAAAAAAGGAAAACGCCGTGTGAGACGAGACATCAGGGATGCTGTGGTGAGCAAGTTCCCCTGGGGCACACCCTGCACTGGAGACCTGGAGCAGACCTGCAAACAACTCCAAGCCAAAGGGAGAACAAGGGCCACTCTTTGGCCAGCTGTAGGCTAAGGTCTCTACATGTTTAAAGAAAATCTGAATCCTGTAGGTTATAAAAAAAGGAGATTTTAGCCTTGGAGAGGAGTGGCCACTGGAGCAGCCCCACTGAAGGCAGGTGACTTGCTGGAGACTCTACAGCCACAGACCTGGGCCAGGACTTTGGCTGAGAACCCACTAGGGAGTAACCCCAAATCCTGCTCAGACACCTTGCAGCAGCCATGGTGACCTACAAACACTGTGTCACCCATCACCAACGAGAGCATCTCCAGGAAGGGATTCAGCTGCACAGCCACACTGACAGAGCAAAGGCACCAGCAGTTTTAAAGCCAACCCTGATCTGATCTTTTGGCTAAACTGTGCAGGATTGAAAAAAACCCAAAGTGATATAGGTACATGAAGTAGGAAAGATGACCAGGAAAGGCAGGGATCTAACTCTTAGCTGTACAGACATTCAGCTAAAAATCAGCATTTCCTAAGTGGCTTTAAACTTCTACTGGATTTAGTCCTCTTGAGTAAACAGGACAAATATCCTATAAAAATACAACTTGTACTGCTAACAGTTTTTACTTGCTCTGTTAGGCCATTCTCCCCCAGAAGTGCATGCTAAAACTTCTATTAATTTTCAGAGAGGGAAGGATATTGCCCTTAAACCAAAATGTGGGTGGCTCATGGAAACGGAGGCGAGACAGGCAGTTTTTCAGAGTCTGGCCCATAGGCTAAACAACGATCTTAAGGAAGAAATCAGTTTATTGTGCCAGCCAGCAGCAAATCCTCAGCAGAGAGGCCATGGGGTGGACGGCTCAGAGGGAATAACCTCAGCTCTCCCCCTGCAGCGGGAGTGGAAATGTACTGGGTGAGCAGGGGAGGGAATTTGCATTGCACCTGCCTGAGTCTGAGTTAACAGAGGATTTACAGTCCTGGAGTTGCCAGCCAGGAACCCCTCCTGACCAAAGGACTTACAGAAAGAAAGAAATGCAAAAGCAAATTTGGTATTTGCTACGTTCCTGCCAAGTAATAGGAGGAAGGCAGACACATTTTTCACTTCGCTTACAAAATCAAAATCTAACTTTGTTTAGACAGCACAACGGGGCTAAAGAGAAACCCGAGCAGCACTTTTTGAAGAGGAACCTGTCAAAATAGTAGCCGTGTTTCAAAGCCAGACAGTGTTTACTTTCCACTCTGTGCAAGAAAAATACAGGGAAGAGAGGAGGGTTCATTTTACACTGGCAGTTCTCACTGATTTTATTAAGAAGCTCCTGCTTAAATGATCATTTGACAGCGGGAAAAATAAACCCCTCCTGTTCTGAGTTTTGTGCGGGAGCTGGTCCAAAAAAACCTTTGTGCCAAAATCATCTTTGGAACAACTCCAACAGATCTCGATCGATGGCTACTGTAACAGCAGCTAAAAACTGGCCTCAGCCTGGTGAAATAATGGATACTTCTTCCTTCCTCCAAGGAACCCCAGCTATGGAGAGAATCCTGGCAGGAGCTGTGGGGGAGGATGCTAATGGAACCATCCCCCACTTCCAAACCAGTAAGTGCTTTGTACTGCTGGAAAAGGTAGCAGTGAGTTATCCAAAGCTTTGGTTTCACTGGATGCTGAGTATCTGTAGCTCCTGGTGTGCTCACTTGGCAAGGGAACCACTCCTCAGCTCAGGACACTCCACAGACTGATGCTGAAAGACACTCAGGTCCCTAATGTCCCCCCTGGCATGGCAAGGACCCAGATGCCCAAACCACCTGGAGATCCCAGGACCAAATTCCTGGGGCTGGGCTGTTTCCCTGGCAGCAGGGACTCATGGGAGCCGGGTCCCAGAGGAAGCAGTCAGTCCCTGCTCAGGCTCAGCCAGTAAGTCCATCCCCACAGACACAAGCAGCTCAGCTTGGTTGGGTCAGAGTGGAAAAGGAAAGTGCAAACACCAGCCAGGTAGGGTAGGAGAGAAGAGCATCTGCATCACAAGGTCTGAAGTGATCCCTGCACACCAATCCCAACCCAAGCCACCCTCCACAGTGGGTTTGTCTCTGAGCACTCACCTTCACGCAGAACAAACATCATGGGAACGGCAGCCATAACATTTTTGGGAAGGGCAGTCACACAGCACCAGCAGCACTGGGCAGTGCAGACAACCCCAAAACACCATCAGCAGAGCCCCAATACAGCTCTCCATCACTGGCTGGCATCTGCATCCCACTGCTGAGGCTCCCAGCTCACCTACTCCAGCTCTCCCTGGGAGGAATTGCTGACTCCTATAACACTGCTGCATCATAGAGAGGGCTGGACACATAACCCCAAGGCACTTTGGGGAACACAGGTCCCCAAGGGCATTTCCAGCTACCTAACACCTTGGCTGCAAGAGAGGGGAGCTTAAAAACCTGTCCTGGTAAACTACCCTGTGCCTATCTCCTTCTAAGAGCTGCGAATGCTGGGCTGAGTTTGCCCAGCTGAACAAAAGAGGATCCTCAAGTCCCTTGTGATGCCTCCACAGAACCTGGCAGTGACAGCACATGGCAGGTGGTGCTCCTGGCAGGGATGCTGCTGGTTGGGTGGTGAGGTGGGGATCCAGCTCAGGAGTAACACGTGCATAATACCCTGGGTGCCAGGGAATGGATGTGCACTGTGGGGGTCTCCAGCTGGGGGAAACCCCTCTGTGTGTGTTCAGGCTGGTGAGCTGTACCTCTGGTCCAGTAGGATGTGTGGAGGAATACAGAATGTGACAGGGGCTGGGATTTACAGGACCCACACCACCCTGGGGTCCCAGCCACTCCTGTGCCCCATGGCTGCCTGCCTTTGGCTATCAAGAGGAATTTGCATGGGCCTGAGTCACAGACATCTCAACACACACATTCCTCAGCCTCCAAAACTTAAGTCAAAAGAGACTTTTGTCAAGGAAAGCTCAGCCCAGACAGTTCCTGAAGAAACCCCAACCATGTGATAGCTTCAAACACAACTCCAAAGCCACAAACACAACAACCGTCGGAAGCAGCTGCCAAAGCACCAGATGCTGCTGCTGGAAAAACTGTTCTGCAGCCACGGGGTCTGGTCTGCTCTGCCACCAGAGGCAAAGGAGGAGAAGGAGGAGGGAGCAGGAGCTGTGGGCTCCAGCACTACTTGTGTGAAAGGAAAAAAAAGTAGGACAAAAGGAAACCAGCTTTATTTCAGCTCCTTAATAAACGTTGGCAGGGGCTTTGCAGTCAGCAGCATTACTTCACTATGGGGTACGTGAAGCAGGAGCTGCAGCTGACCAGGGCTAAAAGAGCTGGTCTCCTGCAGCAACCGACCCCCCAGCAGCAGCTTAACCCTTGATTCTTGTCAGAACGCTCAAAGACATCTGCAAAGAGCCTGAAGCAGGGCTTCCACCCTGTGCAGGGAGCAGCAGCAGAGCAGCGCCATGCCCGAGATGTGCCAACTCCTCCCAAGCATCCCCAGCTCACAGAAGTCACCAAATACTGTCTTAGCACCCCCATGTAAGCAAACGCTTGGTCCTTCTGACTGATTTCCGGGAAGGGGAGGATCAAGAGGGATCGGTGAAAACAAATAGCTCCAGCACTCCAGTCACCCGGAGTCTGGCTTTACTAAGTGTTTCTAAGTCAATATATGAACCATGCCAAAATAACGTATCAGGGGAGGGGCCAGCTCTGGCTTCCCTGGTGAGGGGAGCTGGGGCACACAACTTGGCTTCAGTGGGGACAGCGTCTGTGAGAATGAGCTCTGTGGTACTGACCTGGGTAAAGATCTTTCTCAATAAGCTTCATCTGGAGATGGAAGATCTGCTCCTGCAGTTTACAAATGGTGTGTTTCATTTTCTCCCGTCTCGTCACCATATAACAGAGATTTCTAACCTACAGAAACACAAGAAACAGTGTCTGGGTTAGGCAGGGTCGAAGCAGGTCCCCTCAAGTTGTGTTGCTGCTCCTGCTGCCCAGGGAAATCCCCACTCCCTGAGAATGGATCCTTTTCACCTCACCATCATCTGTACTGCACTCCTACCATAGCCCTTTGGGTGAGCCCGGGCTGGCAGTGAGGGCTCTTGATCCAAACTCTGTGATACATATGGGAAAAACCATGCAGGGAATAATTCCAAGCCTAAACGTCTCTGTCCTGGCGCCAACAGCCAGGACCCCACAAGGAAGGCTGGCTGGCTACTCCAGCATGGGCACTGGAAGTCTGGGAAGGGAAACTGCTGCAGAAGGAGCATTGTAACACAGTCATGCCAAGGTCCAGCACCTGATCTGAGCATCGTGCTGAGTCATGCACATGTTCTGTTCACACCTGACACGGCCACCTGCACAAAAAAAATGCCAAATTCTATGAAGGTGCTTGGTGCCCTGAGTCAATGCACCAGTTCTCATCCACAAATTGCACCTTTTGCAGGGAGGGATAAACCCTCTTCCCACAGACAGTGCAGGGAAGGGGCTGAGCTGGGATGGAGATGTCAGAGCCCCACAGAACTGCCCTAAAGCAAACACCAGGAAAAAGGACAGAAAATACAGCAAAATACCCTGGTGATGCTGACCCAGGTGAGCAGCTGGAGCAGCTCTCTACCTCAAATCTGGCCCCTCCATATGATTATTCCCACTTGCTCCACATCTACCTGCAAATCACGGGTGCATTTTGTCCCAGTTCAAGAACTTTCATTAACCATGGCAGGGGGTTGGAAGAAGATGATCTTTTAAGGTTCCTTCCAACACAACCCAACCCATTCTATGATCAGCTGAAGCTCTAAGCACAAACAGCAAAGCACAAAATGTAATTGCTCACAGGAGCCAGTGCAGCAGCAGCAGCAGCAGCTAACCCCTGCTGCTGATGAACACCCCCAGCAGCACAAGAGGACAGAGCTATTGCTGATAACTCCTGGCACCTGGCACTTGATGAGTTTCAGTGCCAGCCCCATGTGAGGGTGGCTGGAGAGCCAGGCTCTGGCACTGCTGCCACAGTGGACATCAAGGCTTTTGGAGCAAGCAGAGGCTTTCAGCTGCAGAGCAGAAAATGCTAATGGCATCTAACAGGATTTGACAGCATTTACTCAGCTTTCTGATGCTCTGAAAGAGCAAAGCTGCCTGTAATAAGGTAAGGAGGAGGTGGCCTGAATAGAGGAACACGCACATGGGTATGCCTACACTCATGTGTGACCCTCATGTCTTCGATTCCTCCCCCTCCTCCTGCTCACACCCTTCTCTGCAGAGAGTATTTCCAGGCTTGGGGACTGTCACAAAGTCAGGCCAGGAGCCTCTGTGCCTCTCACAATGACAGAGCAAGCCAGGCCATCGTCCCAGGCTCACCTCATATCTGCCACCAAAGGCTGTGAAGGCAGCAGGACGACTGCAGCCAACCCCTAATACTGTCTCACTTAAGGACAGTTTGGGAATGTTTAGAAAAAAAGGAGATAAAGCTGCTCTTTTTTGTTGTTTTTGTTGAATGTTCTAGCTTTAAATACAAGGCAAGGAGTTATATAGTGTATTTTACTCTGTTCTCTTTTTTCTTTCTGGATTGGAGAAAACATCAAACTATTTCTTTATGAAGAAAACAACCACTTCTGGCAACCTGAATCTCCAAGAGTTTGGCTGTATCTCTTCTCCATGATTTGATATTCCTGGAAGAAGACATTATTTTAGCTTTGCTTAGAGACTGCTGGTATTTACCCACACTTACACAGCTCAACACCACCCAGTGCTGCTTCCCCAAGCCAAGTTTAGATGCTGGTGTGAAAGCCTGGAAACCACAGCTTTTTGTTAAAGCTAATTTAATCACCCAGTCCTTGGAAAAAGCTTTTTTAAAAAGGCAAAGAGGGTTAAAAAAGGCCAAAAATAAAATGGAGGGACTGTATTAGCATTCCCAGGTAATACCGGGTAACAGCTTTAATTTGCTGACACTGTGAAGTGCAGAAATGTCAGGGATTAAGAAATGACAGAGGAAACCACCACCACTCTTGGCTGTCCCCATGTCATCTGCTCTCTGCTTCTGCCTCCCCAGCTCCTGGATCCCTATACCATTATCAGCCTCAGAATCACTTCTGACAGATTAATTGCTAAAATCCAACATGATGTCCTGTGGACACCCTCTGAAGGCCTTCAGAGCCTTCCAGGCTCTGATCATCTCTGATCCCAATCTGATGTGATTCTTCACTATTTTCAAGCAAAACAGGGTGGCTGTGACCTACCAGGTGCAGGATCAGATACCTGGGATGCTCTGCCTACAATTGGATTTAAACCCCTATCACCCATCTAAGCACTGGACTTTGATCTGGCTGGTGTTTATTGTTCCACTCTTGGAAGCAGAACAAACAAACAGCTCTTCCAGGGCCAGGCAGTGAAACCTGGCAGGGAGTTGCTAGGCAGAGGCTGAATGCTGATGGGCACACCCCACAAAGCCTGGAGGCAACTGTGGAAAATGAGAAATCTGGTAAAACACATAGTTTTGACACAAAGAAATCAAAGAGAAGCTGCCGTGAGCAAAGCATGGTACCCAGGGATGCACAGTGGTTCAGGCAGCTGGAAAAGCCAAGCTGGGAACAAGAGGAAGCAGCAGGAGGCAAAGCAGCCTGGTTTAGATTTACAATATAGAGCAGATGAGGGGAAAAAGTGAGTTGCACTTGTCACCCTCGGATGAGGTAGATGCAGCCTGTTCTGGAGACCCACTAAAAGTGGCACCAGCCCAGCCCAACATAGAGATTGAACTGTGGTAAGTAAAGGCAGGAACAAAGGGAGGACAGACTGGCAGAGGGATGGCAATGATGACCACAGAGATGAAGGCGCCCAGGATCACACAGAAGAGACCAACAGGTTCAAACCCACCTATTTTTACACAGAAGAAGGCTCTCAGGCTCCAGGATCCACACGAGAGGTGGGTGCAGCAAGGCACCAGGGCGGGCTGGTCCAAAGCTGAACCCCCATCTGGGCAGGAATACAGGGCCCACCTACACTGCCTTCCTCCCCAAAGGTTCAGTCATGGCACAGACCCACAGCAGCTTGAAGAGAGGGCTCAGGGACATGCAGGGGCAGCATCCCCCCCACCTTCACCTCCCAGGGAACAGCATGTCACCTCCATCACCCTCAGCCCCTGCTCAGGGAACCACAGCACCACATCCACCAGGTCAGAGCAATGCTATTTTCCTGCGTTCCTTCTTCCTTGCTCCTAGAGACTCCCTAAGCCCTTCCATGGCTTTTGCACCATGGGTGGGTGGTGCACCTGGGCAAAGGCAGTGGATTCACCCCTCTGGCAGGGACAGGAGAGAGGGGACCAGGCAGGGCTTGGGGTCTTAAGCAAAGGAGGAGAAGGAGCTTGGGCTGTGCATGCCAAGCTCAACATCCCTGCCCTGCCTGTCCCTGTCCCTGTCCCTGTCCCTGTCCCTGTCCCTGTCCCTGTCCCTGTCCCTGTCTGTCGTGTGCTGTGCCCATATTCCTCCTCAGCAGCAGCACTACTGCACCTGTCCCCTCTCTGCCATCTCACCCCAGGCTCTGTGTGTGCTTCTTCTTCCCCTGTGCTTCTTCCTGTCGCTGCTGCTCACCTTCACGGCTGCTCCTCCTCTCCAGCCTCTGCCCCATCCCTGCTCCTGCCCTCCGTGCTGCCATGACAGCCAAATCCACAGGCAGCTGCACAGTGTGGCAGCAAGCCCAGCCCAGGGAGCTCTGGCACCACTTGGGCTCTGCTGCTCCACCAATGCTCCCTCTCATCCAAAAAGCTGCTGTGGAGGCTGCAGCTTCCTCTGCTGTGGTTGGGAGGATTCAAGGATGTCCTGCACCACTGGGAGCTGCAGGTGCTTGCATCGTCTGTCTGCATCCTCTGGCCCAGCTCTGCCTCTGCCAACAGCTCCCTGAGGAGCTGACCCACTTCTGGCTGCAGCAGGGCAGGGGATGCCCAGTCCCCCTGGCCCTGCTCTCACTCTGCCTTTCACTCATCTTTGATGTTTGATGTAAGTAAATAACAATGTGTTCCCAAGCCTCGCTGCCGCAAAGCCTCTGAGGGGCAACGCAGGATCATTCTGTGGTTTGAAATTATTTAGGTAGAGTGGACATAAGCTGCAGCATCATCTGCCTCCCATCCCCCCAGCCCTGCCAAGGCACCTCTCCCTGCAGACATTTGTTCTTTTGAACTCCCAGCTGAGACCAACACTAACTCATTCCATCAGTGTCAGTGTTTTGGCAGTGATGATGTACACACTCCGAGCACTGCTATGCTTCTGAATGAAGATGAAAGAACAAAACTGTCAGGAGTCACACTGAGTCAGGGGGAGCAGGGCCTGTGCTGTCTGTGGGTGCCAGCAGCCCTGATGGAGCATACGGGTACACTGCTGAAGGAGAAGCTGTACTCACCCTCTCCAGGTCTTGCCTGAGGTGCATGAAGAGCTTTAGGCGTCGGTAGAGAACATCCTGCTCTTGCTGAGCCAAATTGTCCACTTCATCCGTTTTTGGTGTCAGCAGCGGTTTGTTGGAGTTTGCTTTCCTCTTCAGCTTCCAGTACTGGTAGACAAAATCCACCAGTGACTCACTTAAGTCAAGGTTCTCTGCCACCTCTGAAGGTTTCACGAGCTCATAGAAGTCCTCCTCCAGCTGCTGGAGCTTCTGCTTCCGCAGCGTGACCTTCTCCAAGTCCAGCTGGGCCTGGTCAGGCTCTGTCCGTGCCTCCTCGGGCAGCTTGGTGGCCCCGGTGCTGTGCTCGAGGCAGAAGGATTTGAACTTCACCTCATCGTTGTCCGCAAGGATAGTCCGCATGTCGAGGTTGTGGTCGAAGGCGCAGGTGACGTGGAACGCGGTGACACAGGCGGGCATGGAGCACTGCGGAGAGGGACAAGGCTCAGGCCAGGACAAGGGGACACTCAGCCACACAACAGGCAACAAGGGCATGCCACAAACCCAGGGGGACCATCGGGGTGACACCTGCCATGAAGTGCTGGATGCTCCCAACAGGAATTCTTGAGGGAGGAACACCGACATTGCCCCAGTCACAGAGACCAAGGGCCCAGCACCACAGACACAAGCAGAAGAACCCCGGGGTTGAAGAGGTGCCATTTTCCCACCTGACCTTCCCTGATCCACCTCTGTAAAGGGCCCTGCTCATCTCTCACCTGCCATAACCAGAAGCTTCCAATGGTTCTTCCAACAAGACAGGTCAAAAGCCAAAGAACAGCACAGGCCAATGGGATGCTCCAAGACTGTCAGTGGATTTCTCCTGATGGAGAAATGCTCACCTGTATTTCACCCTCAAGCTACTCCCCCTCTGTTACCAGATCTAAAGCCAATATGCCATTTTTACTGGAAGCATACAGAACATGGCAAGGTTTAGGAGTGAACATGGGATCTGAGAAGCAGCCAATGCTCCTAAATGCCTTCCTTCTCAGGAAATTGCATGGCCTCTAACTTGTTCCATTAAAAAAAAAAATAAGGAAAAATGAAACTGGAGCAAAACATCACAAAATGAATGCTTCAGAACTCGTACAGTGGCTACACTGTTGTCAAACTTGCATCAGATCAATTTTTTAAATAATTTCCCTTACTTACCTCAAGTTTAAATTACTTTGGATCCCACAGGCAACAAATCTCAGCCTGCTGTCCCACAGAGGAACTCCCACCAGCCAGTGCTGTGCCTGTGTCCATGTCAGCACCTTCTCCCCCTCTACTCATTAACTGTTTTTAATGGCTCAGAGTGTCAGGTAATGATTTCAACCATAACCCATTAGAAATCAGTCTATTCCAGCTGCTAATGACCAGTTAAACTGCAATAATGAGACATTTTAAGTGGGCTATTACTGTAGGCACTACTTTGGCATTAATAGAAGAACTGTTCTTGTGGGGGATGAAGACACACTTGTGGCCTGAAGGACCAGGTGGAGAGATGTGAAATCTCCTGAATGTTGATGGCAAACCATTTAGTTTTACTGGGGCTCTGCTGCACCTTAATTCTCAAAAAGAAAAATATATTCTGGTAGTGGTTGAGGAACAGAAGTTTTACAGCTTTTTATCATCATCCCATCCATCAGCCCTGAATCCTGCTCAGCCACCCAGGGGCGAACTTTTGACGCTGCTTTTAGATATTTGCCTTTGACTTTTTTATGAGTTTGCTGGTGCTCAAGAAGCTGCCAGGACCAAGAAAAGCATAGGCAAGCATTGTCCAAATCCTTCACTTCCAGAGCTCTCCAGGCCCTGCTCCAAAGCCTCAGAGAGCAGTGGGAAGAGCTGGATGCACCTGTACCAGCATGGCTCTGGGCAGCAATGCTGGGCACTAACTCCTGCAGGCACCACAAGCAAGCAGATTATGAACTCCAACACCATGTTTATCCTGTTTAAAAATGGCCATTTGGTCCTAATTTCAGTCTGAAATTGTTCACAAAAATATCTGGTGACTTGCAAAACTCAGCTCCTTCTGCTGTGCTGCTGGCACTCGCTTGGAGCCTGGCATTGTGAGGGACCCACTGATGCTCCCTGTGCCAGCCCAGGGCACTCACCAGGGCAGGGGGCAGAGGGTGCCTGCCCTGCCACCCTGGCCAGCCCCTGGGACAAGCCCTGTCACAGCCACACACACAGCTGACCACCAGCTCTGTTCTCAAGTATTTATTTTTGGCAACAAAGCAGGGACAGAGGGAGGCCAGCCTGACTTGCAGCTTCCAGATTTACTCAGGGCAGTCAGTATATCACACGCTGGCTTTTAAAGCACACGCAGTGCTGTCCCTTCCCTTCTGTTTCTGCCATCAGTGCTAAAAAAAGCACTAACAACACGCCCATGTCTTCTGCCAGGACAGTGTCCTGCTAACAGGAATGACCATCACTCCACCTTAGGAATAAAGCAAATCCAGTGACACTCATCCTGGATCTCTCTACTCCAACAGATGGCAAGCAGCACTTGTCAGAAACCATGCCCAAAATGCAAACAGAAAATAATTAGGCAGCTCAGCTGACAGGGCAACAAAGAGAGATACCTGGTCAGCCACAGCCACTGAGGGACCCTGGATAAACTAACAATAAACACATATTGATCCATCCTGGAATGGCATTGGAACGAAGCCGCTTGTGGAGGGAGGGAGGGATCTGCCACAGAATAAACCAGGTTCAAAAGACTGAAGCAGTCCCCGCATCATTATCGATTGTGCTTCATTATCTTACAGCACCTTTCATTCAAGGATTTCAGCACACTTCGCTTATCCAGGCAAATCCATTCCCAAACAAAATTCTGAGAGAGAGAGAGGGTAAAAACAGCCCCAGAGATTTAACGCGAGCTCTTAATTAGTCCTAAAATCATTCTTACTGGAAGAAACAGAGAGATGATTTTAGTTGCCAAGGACATTCAAACAGGAGTTTAGCAGTTTGCAGTGGTGCTCTGCTGCAGCTTGGGCTGAGGGGAAGGAAGTGGCTCCTCCAGCAGACCTGTGAGGGGAGCTCAGGAAGGAAAAATTAATTACCGGTGCTGAACACTGGCCAAGCCATCAGACACAACACTTCTGCGTCCTTAAAAAACTACCATGTGATTTTTTGTGACCACAGATGGTCTGGATCCTGGTAGAGCTTCTCAGCTAAAAAAGGCAATTTCAGCCTCAGAGACTCCTTGAAGGATGTGGGGCAGAGGATGGATGGGACAGGGGCAGCAGGGGCAACACACTCTGCCCTTATCCCTGATGCCATGCACTGCCGTTCCAGCACTACAGGCAGAAGACAGCTTTGGGAACCACCAGTTATCCCAGTGCATGAGCACCAGTGTCACTGCTTGCTTAGTGAGAGTGGGTGGCAGTGGGCAGAGAAGTGATGATGAATGAGGGAGTGATGGAGGACATTTCCAAGGGCTTTTTCTCCAAAAAGTGGCAACGAAAAGAAAGCTGGAAGATGATGACAGCACAATATTGTGCCCTTTGGAGAAGCTTGCCAGCAACCAAGAGAGCCCTGGCATTCTGTGCTGCCTCGGTGAGCTCTTCCAGTTGCTCTGACAAGCAAGGAGGAGGGAGCAGAGTCCCAAAAAAGCACAGTCAGGACTCAGGGTGCACCGGAGCCTGGCTCCTGGCACTCTCTTCTCCATCTCAGAAATGCAAACAAGAAGATTCCTCCTGCATTCTGAGCTCTCTGGCATCTCCTGATGTCTGACCACAAGAACCACCATGAAGTAATGACTTCCTCTTAACAGGAGTCAGGCAAAGGGTGTCTCCAGAGCTGCATCCCTGCACAGCATCCAGTAGTTTAGGCTCGGTTACACCAAGCTGCACCGGGCTCACAGCTCTGCACCAGAAAGCAGGGGTTGAGTTACTTGCAGCAGCAAGGGCAAAGGCACAGACAGCAGTGGGAAGCCCTTCCTCGGGCTGCTCTGAGTTTCTTTCCTTTTTGATGGTCAAATCCGGACAGGGAAAAACACCTCTCCACACAGAGGTCCCTACAGAGACTTCTCACATTTGTCTCTGCAAATGTGGCTGAGGTGGGTGTTTTCTCAAGCTGCAGTGCTGCCTCTGAGATGCCCTGCTGGGATGACAGACTTCCACTCCTCCAGCCTGCCTCTCAGGTTTCACCTTCATAAAATCCTCCTGGCCACTTGGAAAACCCCCTCCTGGAAGCAACTTCCTTCCTTCTGCAGACCTGCCCACCTGCAACACCTGATTGCTTCTGCCAGGAACAAACACCCGGTGCTTTTGCAGAAAACAACATCCTCCTTTCAGAGCTGGGTCACAAACCCAAAATGCTGACAAGGGTAGATCCCACCTGTATAAACAGGTACTAGCAAAAATATGCTCCATAAAATATGCCCCATAAAATATGCTCCACAAAATATGCTCCATAAACATAAGCTTTCAAAACAGAGCTCTGTACCATGGATGAGTACAGAGCGTATTTATTTACCTATGGGTGTTAATTTATACCATAAATCCTTAAATAAAGGCACTGCCTGCTTTTTTTTCATTTCTTTCCCTTTTCCTTGAAGCAAAACCATCCTGCACACGGCAGGGTGGCCTCGGCAAATGCTCCAGTGGCAATCTCATGAAGACTTATAAACCATGAGCTGCCAGCACATGAGGCAGCAAGGCTCCTGTTCCATCTCAGGTGACCTTTAATGCAAATCCATTCAGTCCCTGGGATCTCACAGCTCCCATGTCATGACGGCACTAAGAGGATGAAGCCTGAGAGACACTGAATTCTTTTTGATGCTGCCAAGCCTGTTTGCTTCCTTCCCTGCCCCTCTGTTCTTTGAAAGCAGTTGCCATTCTGACACAGTATCTCCATCTGGCAGGGTGAATAAGCACCCAGAGCCATCAAAAAATTAGTCAATGCGACAGATTTAAAGAAGCATTGTGAGATTTTATTTCAAACTATGGGAATTACTTTTAAATAACTGCCTTTAAGGTATTAAACCCAAGATGACAGCACAAACACAGCAGAGCCTGCAGAGCTCCTATGCCTGCTGTCCTTCTGCCACCAGGCAGCAGCTCCTGGTCCATGGTCACTGCTGCAAACACCGACCTCCACGACACCGCTCCTGCTGAAGTACCAGAGCTGATCGCTTGGGATCAGGACACATCCCTAAATTTCTCTCAATTTTTCAAAGCTTAATGGCTATCCTCTGGGACCACCAGGACATAACACTGACTAAGCAGGTGGAAGGAGGGGCAATTGTGGGGTTCAGCAGGGTTCCCCAAAGACCCTCACACCAAGAGTGCTGCATTTTGCATGGGAGCTTCTGCTCTGCTCCCCAAGACCAGAGATGATGGTGTGGGAAGCTATGTCCCACTTCTGCAATAGAGAAGCCTGGAGAATCCTGCTTTCTATCTGAAAAGAGAAGGTCTGCCTCTCCTGTTGTGGGGAGGGCAGGCAATTGGGTATCTGCAGTGGTTTGCTTAAGTCTGGCAAAACAGAAAATATGGAAATGTAATACACGGCAAGTACTTTATTTTTAGAGCCAGCAGGTCAGTGAGGACTATCCAACCCTAGTGCACCCTAATACCCCTACAGCTGAAAGGATGACCCCCTGAGGTTTGTGAAATACTTGAGTTATGTATCCCATGAGCATCTCACTTTCCTGGCAGCCTCGCAAAGCCCTTCTCCTTGGAGGTTTCTCATCTAAACCAAGGTCATCTGCAGTCCCAGTAATTAATGTCACTACAGCAACACCACTGTGTTATGCAAAGAAAGTTAATCTAGATTTCTATCACTCAGTGCATTAAATGATTGCAAACAACATCTGATGATGCCTGACAGGCTCTTGTCATTAGGTTTAGTCAGAACAGAAATAAGCGTCATTCAGACCATGTCCTTCAGCATCTCGATACTCTGCAGTGGCCAATGCAGGTACAACCCCCGAGCTCTGAGTTTCTTCAGTGCCAAGTTACATACCTGAATGCATGTCCCAGTGCACTCTTTGCAGAGGCTGCAGGACAAAGCCCATCTGCTTGCTGGGATATGTGAGATCTTCGTAATGGGTTCCATTTTTTCAGGACATCCAATGCTAACCTGGCCACAAGACGGAAGACAAGTTGTAAATATCGGCTATAGTCCCAGATCTCCTACAAGGGGGTGTCTGTGGCAGTCTGAATGAGGCATGGATTATATTTCTTATTTTTCAGGAAATCTGGAATTTGGTAATTTGGAAAAAAACCCAAACCCCCAAAACCAGAAACAAATCTGAATGACACAGAAAGAAAAATTGATGTTGGTTTTTTTCTCTGCATTAATTCCTCATCCGAGGCATATCTCAGATGGGCATATGAAATTAGCTTTACTCTGCTCAAAGGTATGCCACTCACCTCTGTGGCCATGCACCCCAATTCTCTGCCCTCCCTTAACAGGGTATCCCTTGCCTGCTAATTAAACCCACGGTGTGATAACTGCCCGGCACGGAGCTTGAGGAGCCAAACTGCATTTGTCATTTACACCATTAACGACCACTCTGGGCCAAGACTTGAAACCAGGACTGCTCCCACCCACGTGTCAGGAGGAGGCTGGAAAACATCTTACTTCAGGTATCCATAAGGCACAGCTAACGTGGACCCATTTTGTCCCGCTCCGGGTGGGCTTCAGCGCTCCCCCCCTCTTGGGGCACAGCAGACACTTGGGCTGGACACCGAGGGCGCAGGTCCGGCACAGCCAGCTGCCAATGGGCACCTTCAGGATGCCATAGCACGCCTGTGGAGACAGGAGGGACGAGGGTTAACCCAGCAGCCCAGGATGAACATCCTCCCTGACCCCGTCACTCCCGCCTTCCTCGCTGCATCCCAACGAGCAGCAGACTCAGCGCAGTGCCAAAGACACAGACAGGGAGCTGAAGTTCTTCCTCACTACCTTCCCTGTTTTCACATGGATCCCATGGTGGATCAGCGTGCCCTGGGTTTTAATTAAAAGCTAAGTATCAAAACGTGCTGTGCATCATGCCAAGCACCAGCCTGGCTCCAGGCTGGGGGTGGGCAGAGCCCCCAGCACCAGCAGCTCTGCGGTGCAGACATCTGCCCGCTCACCCTGCCTGTTCCTGAGCCATGGTGACTTGGAAAAGTAAGAAATGCTGTGCAGAGAAATCTTCTGAGGTCACTGAGGGCTAAAAAGCCACAAGCCCATGATTGAGGAAGTTGACCACACTGGTTACAGACCCAGCATGGCCCAACGGGGAAGCAAAAATAACTACGGAAAGGTAAAAAGGGGAAGCCAATAGTCATGAATGTAAATGAGATGGGAGGAACCAAAAAGAACAATAAATCTTAAGGATGACACATCCAGAGGGGGCACAGACAAGTCTGCAGCCAAGAGAGTGAGAACTAAAGGACTCGGGCTGCCCATGGAGCTCCCTGACCTGCTGTGGTAACGCAGAACATTGAGAAGCCGAAGTGTTTCATAAATATTTCTCTTCCGTACTTGGGGACAAGCCAAATGATAAGCCATATCACATAATGATAAATACTTTCCACTTAGACCATAATTTATGACTCTATTAAACAGCTACTACTAAAACTAGACAGTTTTTAACTGGCAGGTCCTGATAACTCACACTTAAAGGGTTTTCGGAGGGCGACACAGTGCCTTGGGCACTTAACACCGGGCTGTGTCCCTATTTAAAGTGAGGAGATTAATTAATTCTACATCTGGCTGCTCTGACATCCCTGCAGAAGGCAAGTGGCCAGTGCTGACAAGGACCCCCAGCACTGGTGGCTGCAAATTGAGCCCAGACTCCACTTCTTGAAGTTTATTCCCCAGAAGAATAGCTTTTTCTCCAGCTGCTGCAGGTCATTGTCACCAGAAGTGACAGTGCTGTGGGTGGGAACAGGAACTGAGGGGGCACATGGAGATGTGTGAGTGTGGCAAAAGTACATCATCAGTCTTTACTGGCCCAGAACACACTACAACATGATTTTAGGTTGCCCAAATCACAGACTGACTCTGATAGTGGTTTCCAAGTGGAAAAGCCACTTTGTGAGCAGATTGTTGGGATAACAAGGAATTAAGAGAGGAAATATTATTGCTGCAAGTCTACATGGTTCAAAGAGACTTAACTGTGTGTTTCACAGTGCCTCCAAATCTGCTAGATAAATAATTTCTGGAACACGGTTTTATAAAACATGTGATTTAGTACCAGTCAGGAATCAGCCTGATATGTACTAGCAGCAGAATGAACTGGCAGACTCATCTCAAAATCCAGGGGAAAGCAGGAATTACGACCAGGTGCCCATCTCTAGCAGACTCTTGGATCTTGGTTATTTATTTCTAGTGACTTTAGAGCAGCTGAAGGTGAATTCTGCTCCTGAGAAGCAAATACAGGGCTTCCATCCCAGACAAGGAGCAGCTCTAGAAACAAGGTGCATTATCAGCTAAACACAGTGTTCCAAGTCCAGCACCAGGCAGAAGGTGCTCCAGAAACATGAAGCCAGAGGAATGCTGAATAGGAGCAGCACAGCTATTTTTATTGCTGCATCTATCTGGGGTGCAACATCACTGAGAACAGGATGCCAAAAAGCCAGGGAGGATGCCAAGCCATAGACAAGCTTGGTGTGGTCCATGGAACAGAGGGCAGGCTCAGCCATGTGCCCACACCAGGGAAAGGGAATTCAGTGATGACAGGCCCATGGCATGGTGGCTAGAAACTGAAGGTGGATCGTTCCCATGCTAAACAGAAGTGTGATGTTGTCACTGTGAGAGCAATGAACTGTGATTTAGCAGCGGGGGGCATGGTTCCACCTCGCTGACAATTTTAAAAGGACAACTTCATGTGCTTTCTAAAAGCTTCACTTCATAGGAATGAATTAATAGCAAGCCTCGTGGCTTGTGTTATGCAGATGAAGTGAGTACAATGATATCACCTGGCACCATAACCCACCACCGTGTCTTGAGCCCCTTCCTGATGGGATGCAGAACAAAACATGGCTCTGGTGAAGCCCATGGCACCAGCACCCACATACCTGCAGGAAAGCATCATTCCCAGCAGGTTTTGGATGTGCTGCTGGCAGAGGCACGGTGCAGGTTAGATAACCATGATGCCATGTAACACCCTGCCCTGTGGCTCTGGACTTTGTGGCTTAGGGTGTAAATCGGGGCAGAGATTAAATCACAGGCAGCTTATGGGCTGGCATAGGGCTTAGGGCTGGACTTTGTTCCCTGAAAACAACTGAAAATCTTTTCTCTTTTCTTCTAACAGCCTTGAAATCCAGGCTGCTGTGTCCCCTTTTGCAGCACTGGGGCTGCTACTTAAAGTGGAGCCCACACAGTGCCACGGCTCCCCCTGAGTGCCTGCTGTGGCTTATGCCAGCTCACAGCCTGACATTGCCACTTGGGCTTGTTAAAAAAGAACCCAAGACAAAAAAAAATACCCCAAACCCAACCCTGAATCATTCTGGTATTTTGTGGAATCTGATTCACTGATGGAAACCATTCAAAACACCCACCTCCCGCAACTATAGATATCTCCAGTGCTCTCCCACCTCCAGGAAGCACTGATGGAAAAGCTGCCCAAAAGATGAGCAAATGGCTCTCTTTAGAACTAAAAAAACCCAGAACTGTTCACACAGAGGGTGAAGCCCAGGTGCTGCTGCTGCCATCCCAGCACCACACAGTGCTTTTCCTTGAAGCACAACCAGTAAAACCTCCCTGGGTCCACGAGGGACCCAGGAGACCCTCGTGTGGCTGCCTTCCCCTTGTCAAGGTTTCTCCAAAAGCAGGAGGCCCACAGACTGCCCCCAGCAAGAGTCTGAAGCATTTGCATTCAATTCTAAAAATAAAATTATTTTCCTCCAGGCAGGAAAATAAAATGAAATCCCACGCTCACACAGTGAGGAAGCTGGGACAGAAACCCTGCAATGTGAGACCGTACTGGGGGAGCTGGAAGGTGCAACCACTCCCCAGATAAAACAGAGGAGGAGGAGGAAGCTGGGGGGTCTGTGCAAGCTCACCCCTCTGGTGAGTACAGGACTGCAAACCCACATCCCACCCAGCCACCAGCCAAGTCTTGCACACAGTGCTGGTCACCTGAGGGTGCTAAAGATCCCACTGGGGTCCAATAAATGAGGTAAATATAAGCATATTAAAGGATGAGGAGATACAAAATAAAATACCACAGAGACCAGAGAATAAGGAGGAAGGGGCACCTCAACCTCTGGCTGTGTGTTTCTGGTGGGCACTTATAAATGGCTGGGGGTAAGAACGTAAGAAAAGCAAGTTTGCTGTCTGCCAGCTATGCAAGATCCCACTGCTATCCCCACTGCTCTGGAACTGCACTTGGGATCCATGAGGAAAGCTTAACAGGAGCCCAGGGGAAGGGATGGGTGGGGATGGGAGGAACCCAGAGAGGATGGCACCAGAGTGTGATGAGCAGAGCCAAGTGCTGCCACCCCACCCTGCAGCCAGGGCTCACCTGGTGCACGCAGACGTTGCACTTGTCACAGAACACCATCTCGTTGCCGTCCTCCCCCTCCGGCGAGCGGCACACGTCACACACCACGTCCTCGTCGTACTCGATGCCCAAGCCCTCCTCGGTCTCGATGGCAATGTTCATGTTCTCGTAGCACATGGTCTCCAGCTCCTCCAGCACTCGCTCCAGGGTGATCTCATCCAGCTCGGGCTTTTCTGCAAGGCAGAGGGCAGAGCGTGAAGGCAAAGCCACGGACGCAGCTCTGGCACAGGCGCCCGCCCGCCTGCGGGGAGCGTTTTGCCAGAGGCTGAGCATTGCAGATGGCAACTCAAGAGGAAATCCACAGCGACGGTAAAAGCGGCGATTCGGAAAACGGCTGCTCCTAACTCGGGATGCAGTTTATATTTCATAGACAGTAACAAAATATTGCTGCTGGCTGAGAAGAAGGAAACCCATTCAGCTGAAGCAATGCGGATAATTGGGGCTGACAGTTTAAATGTTCAAGGAGACAAGTTTTGCAAAGATGCTTTCTGCAGCGAGGGCTCAGACAAGCTTTAGCAACACAAAGTCAGTGCTTTAATTGTTAAGACTGAAAATTGACCATTTTAATGCCAATTAAATGGAAATGTAAAACTGAAGCCAAAGGCATAAACTGAGGATAAATGAGGGGGTTTTTTTGTGTTTGGGTTTAGAGAAATCAGGAGGTCAGACCCAGGTGGGTCTTTTACTCCCCTCATAGCAGTATGTTCAATGGAGAGAGGTGGCAGAGATGTTTTACCAGAGCGATCTCCACAGAGACAACCAAGAATATAAAGTCAATAACCAGGAGAGTTTTTTTAGAGCAGCAGCTTCTAGGAGTGGGGTACCCAGCAGCCTTTAGACCGAGCTGGAATGAGGTTCTCCATGAAGGGTCAGAGGCAGAGTTAAGCCCCCATGACACCCTGTCTCCCAATGAGCACTATGCCAGCAGAGGAGAAGGCACGGGGACAACAGAAGTACCAGCAAGATGCAATACAAAACAATTAGACTTCATAGTTCATTAGCGTGAAGTAGCCACAACTGCCAAGACAGTGGAGGAGCCTGACCCAAACTGCTGTCCACTCTCCTCGATGCAAAGCAGTGGAGGAAAATACCTCATTTATGAGCAGAGATGGAGAAAAAAGGCTTGAGGAAGAACCCATAAGGAGCAGTTACTAATTAAAAGTTCAATGAAGAATTTGGTATCCTGGTAATTTCTCAAGCCACAGTGTGATGTCCCTGTTCTGGGCTGAACTCTGGGCTGCTCTAAAGCCCCCAGGGATAGGGTTGCAGGGGTCCCAGCACCTCTGGCTGGATGGGGCTGGCAGAGGCTGCATCTTTGCCCCCACAGCCATTGATCAACTGAAAAAACTCTTTCAAGGGGGAAGGCATCACGTAGGCGAGCTCGGCAAGCAAACACACCATTGTCTGCCTTTTTAAGCTCTTCCCCAGTGTTTCACTGGCACGGTTTCCCTTGGCTTGACAAGTCCCTGCAAACATCCAGCCTGGCATTTTACACATCTATGTCGAGTCTGAGATACCATCTAAGACAGACAACACTGTTCCCTATCACAGCCCTTTCAAGAGCTTGGGCTGCTGTGCTGCAACATGCCAAGGAACCTGCTGATACCTGTTTGATTCCGGAGCAGCCCCGGCGATGGGCGTGGGATCTCAGCCCCAGGCTGGCACAGACTGCCTGGGGCCTCTGGAGCTCAGCAATGTGAAGCATCCTGCACTAGCACAGGCAGTTCTGAGCACCAGGGCTGGGATGGAGCCACCATCTTGCTTTTGGCTTAGTTCCAGTTGGATGTCATGGAAACATGGAATGGTTTGGGTTGGAAAGGACCTTAAAGATTTCTCATTCCAAGCCCCCTCCATGGGCAGGAACAACTTCCATTATCCCAGATTGTTCCAAGTCCTGTCCAAGTGTTCCCTTGAACACTTCCAGGGACAGGGCAGCCTCAGCTTCTCTGGGCAGCCTGTGCCAGGGCCCCACCACCCTCACAGGGAAAAAAAAATTCTTCTCAATATCTAATCTAAATTCATCCTTTTCAACTCAAAGCCACCCCCTCTTGTCTTATCATTGCCTGCAACTTACAGAGAAAGCCAGAGTACTGCTTTTGCCTTAAAAGAGTCCATTTACAAACACACCACCCGAGGTGCACTTGCTCAACATGACTTTCTGTGAGTATTAAACCAGTCCAGCAAGAATATCCTCCTCTTGGTCAGGGTTTCACCTCCCCATCTGTGATTATGACTCTGGGCACCAGAGTGCCAGTCTGGAGTTATTCCATTCCTCCCAACATTTCAGGCTCTGCTCTTCTGGAAAGCAAAACGATCATCAAAGTGTTCCTGGTGCTTTCCCCCCCCAAACTTTCCAGAGCTGCCCTGCACTCATGGGAGAGAACAGGCAGAGAGCTGGCAGCTGCAGGCAGCGTGAGGAAGGAAGGGGAGGGAGTTTTCCACAGGAATCATGAACCTGACTTTGCCCAGGGTCAGGATTACGCTGGCGTTGCCACTGTTCCACTTCACCTCGAGTGGAAAGAAGCAGCACCCATCCCACCTCCTGAATTTTCCACCATCACCTGGTTAATCCTGGGAAGAAAGTTCATGCTGATCCCAAAACTCCTGTGCCAGAGGAGGGCTGGAGGCAGCAGGAGAGCAGGGCCTGGAAAGGGTCCCTCCCCAGCCCCTGCGTCACACAGTGTCACAGCATCACAGGGGAATATGGATCCACCCCCCCACACACACCACACAGGCGCTCTCACACCCCATTTAGGTGTAATTACATTAGCAATGCACTTGCCAAGCCTCATCCCCAATACCTCAGAGCTTATTGAATTGACAATTGCACTTGACGGGGATGAAGCGATTAATCGTTTATGAAACACTAAACAATGGGGCCTGGGGGTGAAGTGCTTTTTCCATTTGTGCTCCATTTATCTCCTTCTGTATCACATGAAGTTTGTGCTATTAAACTCCATTCATAAAATTGTCATCTTTTAGGCTGCAAAAACTCTCTTTATTGATCATGACCAGCTAAACAGCAAACAAAAAAATTCTCCTTTAAAACACTCCCTGTGTACGTGCACAAGTGACACTATTATCGTCCCCAGAGAAGGAAAGTAAAGATGCAGAAAACTGATCTTGGCTACAATGAACAAAGCAGTGATGTCCACATTTGAGACCATCACCAGGTCAGCAGACTCTGCCTGCTGACCAAGAGAAAGGTATTGTCACCTGGTTAAGGTGTGCTAAGGTCTTAGGCAAGTGAACAATGCTTTTCTGAGTCTCCACAGAAGACAGCAGTGATAACCAAAAACTTCTTCAGAATTTCTGTCTGGAGGGACACAGGCAGAGGGGAAGCATAATCCTGTGCCAGCATAATCCCCAGATATCTGGAGCCACGTTCAAAAACACCGACACAGGAGGAGTAAGTCCCATCACCCCGTCCAGGAGGCCACCCACACCTTTTCCCCATTAACATGGGGTGCACTAATGATGACAGGTTTTGATGTGGCCACCCAGCCTCCCTGGAACACCCTGGTATCACCCCACCGTGGGAAGGGCTCTAATCCAGGGAATGCTGCCTCCCACGGCATCTCAGATGAGAAAAGCTGTCCTCTCTTTGCACAGGGCAGGATACTGGGGGGTAGCACCTTCCCAGCTAAAGGAAACACCAAGAAATGGGACTTGCTTCAGAAATGCAGGAGAGGTGACAGATGATGATGCACTACAGGAGGTCTCCAGATCTGATTCATGAAAAAAAAAAAACATGAAGGAACTTTGCTCCAAGCAAAAAAGTCTTCCCTGTGTGTCTGTGTCAGGGTCTGCTGTGATCCCTGCAGCTCCACAAGCACCTGGCATTGCCACTATCCCAGGGTGCTCCCCAGCCCAACCCCACACAACTCAGGCCTTACAATTGCCCATACAGCACCTGAAACACAGAATTTTAGCACTCCATGCCAAAGGAACTGGGATTACTGGGCTGGCACTGCCGCCACAGCGCCGCGCCTGGGAGAAGTACCAGGCACATTCCTTCACACAACGCCGCCCTCCGTTATAATTATTCCTGTAATATCGTAATTTATGTGGCATGAAGGAGCAATATTCTTCTGCTAAATGAATTCTCAGCTACTCCTTGGTGTGGTGTGAGCCAACTCACTGCGAGGGGATGAACAAAACAGCTGGAGAGCCACCTTTCACAAAACAGAGACCTATTTCTGACTGAACTGTGCTCCACTAATATCAATTTACTAAAACAATAAATCCTTTCCCCCTGTGGAGAATACCTGGAGATAGAAACAGCTCATGAACAAACAGCTATCCTAACTGCAGGCTGTGCCACTCGTGGATTCACAGACTATAAACCCGGGAGTCTACTTTTCAGGAAATATATATATATGTATATAAAACCAAGCAAAATTATTGCTTTTTAAAATTATAATAAAAAAGGGAAAGCAATTGTGAGATGATGTAGGCTTGTCTCTGACTATCTTTGAAAACCAGAGGTGAAAGAATGACAGGTCCCTGATGAGATGGGGTATTCACACATGGTACAGGGACCACAGACTCCAGAGATCTCCTTCCAGCTCACTGACCCTCAAGCTCGCCCCAGGCAAGCCACTTCAAACCTGCCTGCTTTGGCACTCATGGGGACACCAGCCACCTGCCCCAGGCTCAGTGCCCCCTGGGCTTCCTTTGGGGACATCAGGGGACGACAGCCAAGCACCTGAACACCACACCAGGCCACCTGGGACCCCCACAGCCACCTCCAGCCCACCACCTGCAGACACACAGCCCTTGGAAGATGCAGCAACTGTACATTAATCTTTTATCAATGTTATTTATGAACAGACCCTGCATGTAAAGTGTGACCAACACACAAACAGTGAACTGAGCATCCACAGTGAAACCTCCAGACATTTTGTTACAAACACAGCCTGCTAATGCACTTAAAAGATTTACAGGAACCAATTATCACCCTTTCTGCCACCCACCGACATCAATTATTGCTCAAATTTAAGATGATGATAAAATGTTTCAGAAGCCACTTTAGAAGCTGCTGCCTCTCTGCAGCAATGCTGGGCTCTGACAGGGCTGTCCTAGAGCACTCCTGATGAAAGCCTCCTCACCCCATCAGCAGCAAAGCTGGAGTATTGCTGGAAACTACCACAATTACTGCCAGGAACTTATGGAAATAGCAAAACAGTGACTTGATGTAAAAATTGATTGTGCTGAAAATGTGGAGGGAAAATGTCTTAAGAGTCTCCCTCTGATCTCCAACCCTGTTAATCTACACATTAATACATCACAAACAAACAATTAATATGTTCATTTACACGTAGTATTGATTAGCTGTATCTCTAAGGAGCTAAATAAGCTTAGCTCCAGAGGCTTGTGGTGTTTTACAGAGGGGAATAGCTTCAAACTGACAGAGGGCAGGGTGAGATTGGACATTAGGAAGAAAGTCTACCCTGTGAGGGTGGCGAGGGTGGCTGCCCCATCCCTGGAAGTGTTCAAGGGCAGGTTGGACAGGGCTTGGAGCAACCTGGGATAGTGGAAGTTGTCCCTGCTCATGGCAGGGGGCTTGGAATGGGATGTGATTCTGTCCTGGGGTGGTCCTGGACAGCAGTTGGTGGGCAGCAGCCGCTTGGAAAGGGGCTCTGCCTGGGGTGTGTTGCCTCAGGGTGAAAAAGGGGCTCCCAGAATCCCAAAAGGATGCAGTGGGATGCAAGCAGCCCCAGAGTGTGACACCCAGGACTGCCAGGGAGGGAAGCAGCCACTCTGCAGGAGCAGGACTGACAGCAGCCTCTACTCCACTGAGCACATCTTGCCCAGGGTGCTCCACTGACTCCAGCTTATTTCACATCTACTTGACCAATCTCACCTCCGCTGAGGGAGGTATCAGCTCATTAGCACACAGACATATCTCAAGTATGCAGCCATGAATTCCCTCCTCAGCTTCAAAAGCAATCCATGTGACCTTTGCATGTTCCTGCCATAAAATACCAGGAACACCTCCAGCTCCCAAGATAGAAGCTGTGGTGGGCATATGTGAGCAGAATACACCATATGGATTAAGTCAAGGGAATACTTAGAAACTTCGACTGTGCCTTCAGCAAAATTGATTCCGACAACAATTTTAGCAATTTCTTGAGGATTTTCCACGTGGAAGTGCCGATCACTGCAAAAGGATCTTTCAGCCTCGGTCTTTGAAGTTTCTCTAGCTCCACTCTTACAATAGCTTTGGATTTAGTGGAGATCACAAAATACAGTATAAAATGTTAATAAATAATGAAGACTTATGGCATGGCTCCTGTCTAAAAGGACAGGCCTGTGCTGCCTGGAGTGACATGGACATTAATCTGGCTCTGGGCTTCATTCAGTCTTCTTCAGATCCACTTTTTTTACAATCTCATATTGCAGCAGCAACAAATAAAACACTCAGGCATGCCTAAATACTGACTTCATCTCTAGCACATAAAGGTTCTTTAAACAGCACATTTCCATTGAGTACAGCAACAGCTACTGAGGCATCTTACTGGGGGATTTAAAACTATTTAAAGCTGTTTAATGTTTAAAACTTTTGCTTTTCATGTAAAATCTCTGCTTTCTGGAGCAATTCCACTTAATTGGGAGAGGAGTCAGCAGGCAGAACGAAAAGAGCTGGAGCTATCTGGAGGTTTATCTGATCTTGGCGATAAAATTCCATCCCTGGGGTGACCTAAAAAGGACTGGAAAAGGCATGTGCTGTGTGCTACGTGGACCCACGAAAGGCAAGCTGGATGATCTAATAGGTGTTTTCCAGCTCTCCTCCCCGCACATCCTCAGGAGCCAGTCAGAGATCAGGATCCTTCTTTGTCATTAAATATTTTGGGAATGACATATTGTGCCCCTGGACAGCCCAGCGACAACAGTTCAGCCAAACACCCATGAGGAATTTAAACTTCTGCCTACCTCCTAAATTAATGCTGGAAGATAACTCCTGACTCCTCTGAATGGGAGGAGAGGCTGCCTTCTCTAGTTAAGTCATGTTAATGATCTTGGAGATTAGCAAAGCAGGTTTGGAAATCTCAGCGAGTCATTAACGTTGTCATTAATGTCAAGGGCTTCCGGAGAAAGCACTATTTATGGACTGTCTTTGGACCAACCCAGGCAGTGGCAATCCTCTGCCTTGGGTGGGGAAGGGCACCCAAATCCCACCCTGGCTTTTCCCACCTGGGAAGCAGAGGGAGCAAAGCCCCTGCTCTGGTTCAGCCTAGGAGCGGAGCAGCAATAGATTTGCTACCACAGCTTTCTTCTCTGAGCACCCAAACCCCATCACTTCCAGGGGCAGGACGATGCACCCCCACAATGAAGCCCCATAACCTCCAGCCTCCACGGCGTGCACGCTGCCAGGGGTGATGTGACTGTGGTCCTGCAGCCAGGAGCACCAGCTCCCATCCCACTTCCCACCTGCCAAACCCCCAGCTCCCCGCAGCATCATGACTGGGGTATTCATCAAAGCCACGTATTTTCCTTTCCAAGTCACTAGAAAAAATGTTCTAGCCCTTTCACTGCTAGAGAAGTTGGGAGGACTGAGGGAGGGGGCAAGATACCAGAATCTATTGGGCTGAAGCTGTATCTGCAGTGGATTTCACGTGCCAAACACTGGTTTTCAAAGCCACTCTCCCCAGAGTATTTCAGGCTCAGCCAGCAATGACAGTACTCCCTCAGTGACAGGAATGGGCTGGAGAGCAGGTGATGGGCAGTGGTGTTCTCTGCACTACCACTGCTGAGATCACCTCTGTCCTTATCACCATCTAGAGCTGGTGATGGCAGGAAGGCTCAAGGGCTTCCTCACATTCTCTGGTTTCATCCAGCCCAGCCCTGGACAAGCAGCTCCTAAGGACACTCCCTGGAAAAGGTGACCGGCTGACAAATGATGAGATGGGGAAGAAAATGCAGCTCGCTCAGAACGGCTGAGGGTCAGCAGCAAAGCACTGCCTGTGTCCTGACTTGGGATTCCCTGGGATGCAGAGGTGCCAGCCCACCCACATGCCTGCACGGAGCAGGAGTATGGCTGGGATGAAGCTCAAGCTCCCCTCCTGAACTCAACTCACTCCCAAGGCAGCGCTGCTGGAGAAGCCCCTACTGTATCCCGGCCCTCGCGGGTTTGGCACATGCCAGCCCAAAGGTGACGTGGGGACAGCCAGCTCCGGTCTGGCCTGGGGCAGAGACCTTCCAGTTATCTTAGCCTTCTATCGCCACAGGAGCTCCACATCTGGACATTGCATTTGAAACCTAATACTTTGAAGAAATAATAAAGCAAGGCAAATTTAATCCAACTGAGCTGGAGAAGCCAAATCTCTGCCCACTTCCTTTCTTGAGACTTACAAAATACACACAGGGGGAAGTGGAAATAGAGACAACCCTTCTCTGGAGCCCAGAGACACTTCTGATGGCCATGCAGCTGTGGAGATGGCAAGGGAAATGTAGCAGGGGATACAGTGAAGGCACAGTGAGATCAGAACGATGCCCAGTGTGGTAGAAGGTGTTTTCCTGATGGAGCAACAGCAGCTGTTCAGGGTTAGGAAGGGTGGATCCTCTGCAAGGCACCTGAGCAGGACTGAGACACTTGGCTTTTATCCAGCAGCACCCTCTGCTCTGCCCAAGGACTTCACTGTAGCTGCCAGCACCTCAAAACCTGTGTGTGCTAATGGCAGAGCTGAGGCTGCCAATACAGGACCAGGTAGTGAGGGTAAAACTGACTTGTGATTTCTCTGTGATGCTACAGGCTCCACAACATTGAGATTATGGGAAATCCAATATACAGGATACCTATACCAGATAACCAAACTCTGAAAACAGCTTCTACAAATTTCTCAAGGTCATGGTAACAAAATTTCACCGTAAATCATGAGTAGACCAGAAGGACAGATCTTCCAAAACCAAGATCAGTCAATGTCATGGCCAGCTTCTGAGCTCACCTGTGCTCCACGCAAGCTCATTGAACTGCATCTTCCTGACCTCATCCTGAATCCTGCTGCAGCCCTCAACCAGCTGCCTGTGAGAGCCAGCACAACCCTCCTGCTCTGCAGTGCATTATCTCATCTGCTCAAGCACCTGGTAAAATCCTTTTCCCCACTCTTGAAAGCCCTTTGCCACCAGGACCATGAACACCATGTGTTCGTGTAGGCACACTTGAGCCTTCATTGACCTCACAAGGTGAATGCTTTATTGAGGTCCTATTCCTACCTGCAGAACAGCAGCCACACCCTTCCCTAACAAGGACTGGAAAATCCCTCCACAGCCTGGCAGGACTACACCCCCATGGGTCTGTGCCAACAGATTTGCCCAGCAGACCATGCTATGCACTAGTGCCAATGGTCAAATTCCAAGCTCAGGTACTTGCACTCAACCAAAATCCACTAAAGAATCTGAAGAATGTGCAGTGATATAACAGCAGCAATGCAATGTTATGCTGTGATATCCAGAGATGCCTGGAACAAGAAACAATCAGGACCAGTGTTTCTGACATTTCTTCTTCGAGGTCTTCAGTTCCACATGCTTGCTCAAAAAGCCTGAATGCCCACTGTGGGACACCCAGGCCAGAAACAAAAAAAACAAAAAACAAGCAATACTCACCCATCTCTTTGAGCTCCATGTTAACAAGTTCCAACCAGCAGGCATCGAGCTCATCCAGGTCATAGCGGCTCATTCCTTGCAAGTAAGTCCTTGTGGCTTCTGAAATCTCAGAGCCAGGCAGGCTGCTCGGTGAAACCTGTGAAAGCGAGTTCTCCAGCTGGGGGATGATCCTGGAAGAAAAGAAGGGGAGGTTGAGAAAAAACTGCAACTCAGACAAATATTCTGTTTCTTGCCATGGAAGGTGAGACCCCGCGGGAAAGCAAAGCCACTGCACCTGAAGTCAGCCCATGGGCCAGCACTGACAGACAGCCCCAGCTGAGCAACTACAGCAACAGTTCCCATTGACCCTCAGAAATTCACTCTTTGCATGAGAAAAGCAAGGTGCAATGAGATGATGATCCAAGTAGTGACAGCAAGCCACCCAGCCATTAATCCTCCATGAACACCTCCAGTGTGCCATACACTGCAGTGCCACATCCACACCGTGCTGGGCAGCACTTTGGCATGCCTGGCACTGGAGAACATCCTGTGGTGGCCTGTGAGATTTGTTCTGAGTGCTCTCTAATCACAACCACAGGGATGGGGAGAGGAGCTGCCTCAGTGCTGCAAACTCCAGCCCAGAGAGCAACCAGGCACTGGCTGTCAGCTCTTCTGCCTTGCCTTGGCAACTCTGCAGCAATCTGCATGGTACTTGCCATGCACATGTCAACAGTGTCATCTCTAATGACATGCAAGCAGAGGACAAGCTGGAAATAAGAAGCAGCCTGTGGTGCCAGCTGACAGATCTCAGCAAAGTTGGGAACTGGAGCTTGCTGCAGTATTTGCACAGCTCACATTTCCTCCCCTGAAATCCACCTCCTGGCACAGATATCGAGCCAGAAAAGATGCTGCAAAGAAACAGCAACCAAACATTAACTCGCTGCAGCATCTCAGCCCCTTCCAAACAGCTTCTCCCCATGCAGAGCTGGAGGACCCAGCCCTGCTCTTGCACCAGTGCCAGCTGGGAAGGCCGCTGATCCCTGGAAGACTTTTATCTGCCTTCTGTCCTGCTATGTAAGCCAATGTCAGAGCATTGAGTGCCCTGTGCTCTGTGATGTGTCTGGGGCAAAGCCATGGTGTCCATCACAAAACCAGATGAACTGTGGTACCAGATGCTCCAAGGTCTGTATGTGCCAAAGGAGAGACACTTGAGCCCAGCTGCCCTTGGGAATGAGACCCTACCTGCCTTGCCCAAGTTCAGGAGGGAAATCTGTGTCAGGACAGAAAAATGAACCCCGAGTTTCTACACACACAGACATGCAGTTTAATTGCTGTCCTCTCAGGTCACAAACACTGGAGGTACTTCCAGAGCTACCAGCAGGAGAAGCAACAATTTACGGCTCAGAGAGGGAAACATCAAGAAATGGGTTCTTATTATCTCTTTTGCTTTACTTTCCCAACCAGTAAATTGAAAACAAAGATGTGACCCAATGTCCTGAGTACATCTCCACATTTAAGTTCAAGAACTAAAAAGAGCCACATGAAAGGACAGCTCTCAGTCCCCACATCTTAAAACTATCTCATTGTAATCTAGGATGGGACTTGGGGATTCACTGACATCTCTAATGCAGACAGCGGTAATTTACACTGAAACGAGGCATGCTCCAGCCACAGCTTCAGGATTGGCATCTAATGAGCTCCCAAACCCCTAAAATCAGAGAATAGTTGGGTTTGGAGGGAACCTTAAAGATCATCCAGCTCCCATCCCCCCTGCCAGGGGCAGGGACAACTTACACTATCCCAGGTTTCTCCAAGCCCCATACAGCCTGGTGTTGGACCCTTCCAGGGATGGAGCAGTCAACAGTTTCTCTGGGCAACCTGTGCTAGGGCTTCACCATTCTCACAGGGAAGAGTTTCTTCCTAATATGTAATCTAAATCTGCCCTCTGTCATTTCAAGTCTACTCCCCTCTGTCTAGTCACCACATACCCATCTAAAAAATCCCTGTCCAGCCTTTCTTGTAGCCCCTTTAGCCACTGGAAGATGCTATTAACAAAAAAAAAATAAAGCAGGAGCTGCTTGTGCAACATACAATGGTTCACATCAGACTGACCCTCTCCTTCCCATGAGCCCAAGTCCAGCTCATCCCTGCACAAAAACAGAACCTTGGTGTGGGAGCAGCCAGGCTGGGCACAGCCTTGTTACAGGAGAGAAAAAAACCTCCTCCACCTGCAATGAACGCTTCTGTTGGGAAGAGCTGCCTGAGCAGGCACGAGGTCGGGGCCATAAGCCCTCACTAAGCTGAGTTACACAACTGCTCACCCAACAGCTCCTGCAACAGGTGATGCTCTGACACCGAGCCAGCCTCGGATGCTCGGGATGGCAGGAGGAAAGAGCTGCTATTTTTACCCCAGCATAAAATTGCAAAGATTAATGCTCTGTGTACTTATCAAAGGAGTATCCTGAGCAGGTCATTTGCTGTATTGACAGCACTGAAATGCACTCGGTGTGATAAGGATGCTGATGTGACTGGAGCAGTCCCTTGGGGTTATCTCACACAGTGCACACGATGCTGCCAAGAGAGGAGTGCAGGACACAGCATCTGCCTGAGCCTGGCCACGTACTCCCACCTGGGCACACACCTCCTTCCTGCAGAGATCTTATGGAGAAGTTTTGCTGAACCTGATGCTCAGAGACAGGAGACAGGTGACTCTCCCCTCAAATCATGCACCGCCACCCCAGAGCTCCCAACCTCTCCACCAAAACCTGGCTGCATGTTTAGAGTCTCAGGTCCTGGCTTTGCACAGTCCCTGGTGATGCAAGATCACAGCAAGCTCGGGGGCTCCCTGACAGCAGCTACACCGGAGCTCAATGTCCAGCTTTTTCTGATACTAATTAAATGCAGTTTGCTTTGGTTTAATGGGAACTGGCACTTACAGAGTGACATTTTGCCTCTCACCACATCACCGATGATGGAGATCAAGGTAATGAAGATACAAACATCTAACAAGCTCACCAGCACTCTGTTAAAAGGTTTGAAACATGCCAGTGCAGTGATGGCAGGAGCCTTTCCCTGTCTGGGAACACAGGGATCAGGGAGGGATGATCAGGTGCTGCAGCACTCAGCAGCCACTTTCCTACAAGGAATAAGTACTAATATGAAAAGTATCTTCTTATGAGGATCACTTTACTTTTGAGGTTTCCTGCCCATAACCCCATGCTGGTCTGGCAGCATAGGCTGGGATCCCCTGGAGTTAATTCAGGCTTGGGGATGCTGGGACATGTTCGTGCCATTTTCTCACCATTTCAAGTATCAGCAAACAGAGAAGGTCAGAAACAAAGAAACTGAAATAGCTGCTAAATTATCACTTATACAGAGAGAAGCTTGTATAACCCTACGAAGACCTGCTAGAAGCCTGGGCCAGATCAGCTCCCTGGCTCATCTGCAGCACTCTGTTAAACACAAGGGTTTTATGGCTTGCAAACAATTCAGCAAACGCTAAGAGAGCCTGTGCCTGTTCCCATGAACATTCCTCCCACCCCGAGGGGAGCTGGAGGCTGCCAGATGCTGAGGCTCACATGGGGCATGCCAAGCCTCTGGGAAGACCAAGCAGGATGCAATTCCAAGAGGTGCAGAGCCTCCCACTGATTCCTGGATTTGCTTTGGTGGACAAAATCACGTTCCTAAAAAGCAGTCCACTCCTTCCTCACACCTGCGAAGGGCTTCTTGGTGTTGAGATACAAAGATCAGTGACTGCAGAGACAGTGCCTTTGGCTAGGAGGAACTTTGGAAGGAAGAGATCCTACAGGTTAAGATCAGAGAGCAATCCTTTGGGAAAGACCATGCCCTGCCTCACAGCAATACAGAAAACAGACCGAGCTGGGCACCCTTCCCCACCTCCAACAGCTTCAAGAAACTGGAGCCCAAAAAGCTGCAAGCTTTGTGCTGTCCAAACTCTGCAGTGGAGACATAGCAAGAAAAAGGGAACAAAGCACAGAGGCTGCCCTCACCAGTGTCTATCCACCTCCTGCTGTGCTACAAGAGCTGGGGATGTCATCAGGGCTCCCCTTTTGTGCAGGGACAAGTCTTCATCCATTGGGAAACCAGCTGCTCGATGGACAAAGGAATACCCCGGCTGGGTGATGAGGAGTCTGCACACGAGCCAGCAACCCACCCAATTTCCCTGCACCATCATGGCAAAGAATCACAGAGGCAAAGCCTCCACCAAGAGCCAGACCACTCACAGAAGCTCGGTTGCACAGGAGGTGCATTCACTCCTTTATTTATCCAGCCAGCCAGAGACACAGCATTTTTTAAAAATCCTATATCAATCAAAGGCTCATTTAAACGAAGGGCTGAAAATTGGGATCAGCCTGAAAATCACAACAAACCTGAGGCCATTAGTCTGAAAGTGGGTCTCAAGGGCACTTGAGGAAAAGGAGTAAGTGGATCCCAACACTCCTGAGGATCACATCTATCCCTGGAGAAGATTACGCAGTAATAAAATATACTCAGCAAATTCCCATGGTTAATCATCTCTGTAAACTGAATGCTTCACTTGGCTGAAGGGAGAAGGCATTTTTTTTTCTATATGCTCCCTTTTAATACATCAGATAGAAATAATTAATCCTGAACAGTGTTTCTCATGTAGAAATACTTAATTTTATTACAGTGAAGGCTTTAGTCAGTCATCTTTTCTTTACCTCCATTCCAGTCTAAATTAGTCTTGTCCATAAATAAGTCAGCTTAGGGAAGTCAGTGGAAAGATAGCTCTGCCAGCAACTTCAGTGGATGCTGGTACTGCTCCTACCGCCAGCTCTGCTTATGGAGGACTTCTCCTGTGGCACACAACAGCTTTAAAAGGGTAATTTAAACGGATGATTTTCACTTTCTGTTTATTAAAATAGTATCTAGCAGGCCATTTGGACCGGATGCCCCATTTTCTTAAGCTAACAGACTTTACAGATGCTAGTGCATCTCAAAAGCAGAGCAGAACTTAAGAATTTAAGTTAGAAAAAGTGCCTGGGGGTATAAGGGTGGAGGATGGGGTTGGAGATAGTGGTGGATGGTCACAGTAATGAGCCACAACCCACACACAAAGGTTTGTGATCCTCAGCATACCCACACCCAGATTTACTGACCATGTTACTCCTACTTCTTGTATTTTTACGGCTTCTAGTAAGGGCTATAAAACCATGAGCCAAAAACTATACTCCCAAAGCTGGGTTCAAAGAGGAAAGGGAACGCCAAGAAGATAATATATGTTTACATTTTAAATTAACTGGCCTGATGTTCAGACCTGCAAGCAAGCTGGCCTGACCAGCTGGATGAGCCTAAAAGCGTCTTTTGAATCCAGGTCTCGGTGCTAACAGGTACCTGCGCACTTCACCCCTCTCCTCCTTGGCTGAAGATACTCCAGGTAACATCGGGAGCACCCTGGTCACCAGCACAGAGTTCAGAGCCCAATGGGCACCTTGCTGTCACCCCTGGTATGAGCCACCTGACAGCAGAGCCCCTGGACCCTGCAGGAGGGACCACGGGCACCCAGAGTCTGTCACCACATCCTCCTGTGGATGGGAAGAGAGGGCTGGAGGCAGCTGGTCCCAGAGAGGGAGGAGAGAGGTGACACAGTGTATCTCAACAGGCCACTGTCATCAAACCCTTTTATTTTAAAACAAAAAAGAACCTGAGCAGAATGAGATGGCACCGCTGGGACCACTTTGTGCAGAAAATAAACGATTTGCAGTATTTTCTTATTGGCTGCTGGAGCCAAAACCCCCTCAAGATTTGGCAACAGCCTCTGAAAATCCATGAAAATTCATCATACATACATCAACAGAGCAGCCACGGGAAGGGGAATCTGTGGGTCGGGGAAGGGGAATCTGTGATGGCTGATGGCCCGGTGTGCCACCCATTCTGCACCATTTGCAGGTTATCTTTGTGGCAGGGGCTGTAACAAGCACGTTCCTAGCAAAAAAAAGGACGGTGGAGGGAACTTAACATCAACTCCTCCTGTGTACATCCATGCTTGAGCAAGCAGCTCCGTGCCACTGTGCAGTTTGTCCCCGCTGCTGCTGATGGGCACAGTGGGTGGCTGGGCTGGCACTGCCCTTTGCTATAACCTAAACCTTCCTTTAAGGAAAGGAAAAAAAAAACTACACACGCACAGTACAGCCATGAAGCTCCATTTGGCTTTTGCTGCTGTACAGAGAGAACACAGCAGCTGAATTTGGCCCCAGGAGGATCCACCAAGCTCCAGTAACAGGAGCAGCTGTGCCCAAAATGCACCCCCTGACTGCACAGACATCGGTGGCTAACGCTCAGCTCCGTGAAGGTCCCTTTGTGCTACCAAGTGGCACTGAGGATGGCCAGGAAGGGGTTAATGCTGCTTGCAGCAGCGTCCTGCCCTCGGGTACGAGCAGCCAGTGAGTGCAGCTCCAGGTGACGTAATGCCTGGGTGGCTGTGCAGCCTGCACTCCCCATCCCTCCTGCGGCAGGGAGCACAGGATGCGCCAGGGACCCGCTGTCCCAGGGACCCTACTGGCCTCTGCCAGGCAGGGACCAGCCCAGGACAGAGCGATGCAGTGACGCCCACCGTCCCTGTAGCTGCTGCTGCTGTCTTTCCCAGCTGAATTCCAACACTCAGCGTTACCCAGTGAATATCACAAATTGCCATTATCGGCTTTTAAAACACGCCTGGCCATCGGGAGCACCTGATCTGTGAGCAGCGCAGCACAGCTCTGCAGGGCACAGCCTCAGCACATCAAACTCCTTTCGGCTCTGGGACCACTCAAGGGCTCTCTCTTTGGGCTTGGAAATCCCCGTGTGACAATCCCATTTCTGTGGAGAATGTTAAGGATGGGGTAGGGTGGCCCCTACCGAGCTGCTGGCAGTTTAGGATTTACACAGGCAGGTTCTGGAAGTTTTACAGGAATGCAGCTGAAGCTCCCAACTACAATTAACAGGTGCATTAAGAAAAATGCTTTGTTCCCTCCCCATCTGAAATCTCCTTCTGTAACAGCGTGTAACCTTAGTGGGTCCTTCCAGGGCCCTGGAATAACATAATCCTCTAAGGAGAAAGTGATTCACTCTTCTTTGATGTGATAAAGAGAGGAAAACAAGTGAACAGGAGGCACTAAACAGCCATCTTGTGAAACCCAGACAGCTTTTCCAATTCCATTTCTGAGCTGTTTATCACCACATAAAAAGCCTGATACCCAGCAGACTAGAGGAAGACCAGTGTTGATGTCCCTGTTTTTCTAATGTTTATATTCCAGCGTAAATCTCACTGAGATTTAGCTCAACAAATGAATTATTTAAGTTGCAACTCTGATTCAGTGCTCAGAGAATCATTTTGATGTAGATGGGAGTAGGGATCTGGTGCAGAAGAATTCAGGTGCAGAGCAGTGTCTGCTTTCCCACAGCAGAGGAGAGCACCATAGCACAGCTGGGTTCATCTCCACAACTTCTGTGAGAGGAAAACCACGGCTGCAGGGACACAGCAACGGCCGGGCAGTGGTTGGCTGGTGGGCTGATTGGAACAACAAAACACAGATGTTTTTCTGGTTGACTAGACAAAAGCAGTGTCTGGGCTGAGAGCAAAATACACACATAATTTCTGGTGCTGTGCAAGGATCTTCTCCATACTCCTTTTCCCTTTTCTCTCTGTGCCATTCAGCTCTAACAGCGGTGTTGAAGGCAGCAGGGGGACTGTGCCCTGCTGCTGGCAGGGGACACAGCCTGTGCTGCTCTTCTGGCTCTGAAACCCAACAAAACACAGCAGCCTCCAGTTCCAGGGCAGCTGCAGAGCATGCTCACAGCACCTTCTCCCTGCAGACAAGCAGGGCAGAGTCAGCCCCAGCACCCACAGGAGCTGCTCTCCCCCTTCTCCCAGAGCATCACAGACCCACCTGGTGGCCCTTCAGGGACCCCTGTCACACAGCAACCTGCTCCAAACCCAGCCTGCAGGCTGCAGGTATTCTGCTCATTTCCATTTAAGCAATGTATGTCTCAAAATTACTACTAGAGAAGCCAGGGACACTTGAGTGTGTGTTTTCTGGATATAAAAAGACAAAAAAAATGTTGCTTCTTTATGTAACTTAAGCCAAGCTACTAGCATTAAAGCATCTGGAATTAATTATCCCAGCCAGATAATGTTTTCGTAATTACTTCAGTAATGCAAACAGCTCCACTTGCCTTTGTATCCACCTACTAATGGAGACCAGAAACAGAAGACATGAGCAGCGGTGGCAGCTCTGCACCTGCCGTGGTCTGAGCATGAGCCATGGCAGATCAGGAACTGGACAAATCCCCCTGACACTGTTACTCATAGAGCTGAGCATGGGAAAGCTCAAAACACAGACACAGGCACAAGATGACAACTCCCATCCACCAGCACAGTATATTCGGGGTCTCCTTAAAGAAACCCTGCCCAGTGAAAGCAAAGCTTTGAGGAATTTGAAAAAGCAGCATCCAGGCTCTTTTAATGTGCTCTGGATCATGAACTAATACTGAACCCTGAAACACATGAGAGCAGTTCTGACACTGAGTCACTGGAACCAGCACACAGCCCATCCCAGAGAAAAGGAGGATCCGTCTGCCTCTGCCAGCATCCACGTGCAGCTACGCTTGTTTGGGTGCACCTCATGGAACCCCAGAATGGTTTGAACTGGAAGGGACTTTTAAAGTACACCTAAAGTGCACCCTGCCACGTGCAGGGACACCTTCAACTAGATCAGATTGTTGAGATCTTCAAGTGCACTGAGAGAAACCACCTAGCAGTTCTACTCCACCTCCCCAAGGTCCTGGCAAGACAGTGAAACTCCCTTTCCAGCAATGCTTCACCTACATTCAACAGGATTACCCACAGCAGCACCAAGAACTGAGCAGCTATTCCTGCTGCCAGCTATCCCGCTCCTCCCATCACTCTGGAGAGTACTCAAAAGTAATAGTTCTTCGCATTGTTCAAAGGGGACCCAAGGTGCACTAAATCACTAAGAGGTGATTTCATCAGTGCTGTGGTTGCAAGCCCCGCAATCAGTAATGCTGGGGTTTGCCTGGCTACATGCTAAATCCATGGTTCTGGATGGAAAGCAGAGGCAATGGAGCGAGATGTGGAGGCTCCCAAGGCTGCACCAAACCAGAGTCGGTCCCAAGAGCTGTAAAGCTTGTTACAGAGCAGCAGGAAATCAAGCTCACTCGTTCTATACATTTGCTGCTGAAGTACACTTGACTTTCTGTGTGCTTGATCCAGTATAAACCACAGGCATCCACTGGGAGGATTAGCAAACATTCAAAATAAAAGTCCAAGTGGCTCAGAATGAGGTAAGAACAGGCTGGATTAACATGTTTCCCATAGCAAACTAATAAAGGTGAGGACTTGCCGAAAGCCCACACACAAGAACTTGTCAAGCAGAGAGTAAACCAGAAATGATGACAAGTAACAGGCAGAGTAAATCACACTTACTCCTTTGCAAAGCACTTGCAGGCGCTGGGCATGAGCCAAGAACCTTCTGCAGCACCAGTACCACCTTCTGCAGCACCAGTACCACCTTCTGCATGGCCCAGACCCTCTGCTGCCCTGGGTGTGATTCATCCCATCCTAAACCAGTACCTGAAGCACTGGCAGGACAGACCATCCTGTGCGCAGCCCATCCCTCTCACTGCCTGAAGGGACAAGGGTTGCCTGAGCAGATGTGACTGGAAACCTCCCACAGGCAGATAATATCTGGTTGTACACACACTCCTGGCATTGCCACATTTCAAAACCTTGCTGCCAAGTATCTACGCTCCTTTAATTTTGGAAAGGGCTGGAAAAATGTGATAGAAGAGCAGGGATGTGGCAGAGCTGGAGACGAAAGTCACTGATGTTACATCACCAGGATTATTTTGCAGTTCTGGATCAGTGCCACGGGCCAGCCCATCCTCACCACAGCCAGTTGTCACTGCGGGGGTCCCCAGGAATGGGCAGGCAGGGAGCCTTCCTCTCCCCACACGTGGCCCAGGGTTTGTGATCAAAATATTTAGGCTTAGGGCAATTGGGATTTTCATTTCTTTTGATCAGAGCACAGTCTCTGAGGGAAGTGTGCATGTATTTCTGGAGCATACCAGAACTCAGGCATATTTAAGGGCAGGCAGCCACAGAATGGGGATAACCAACCCAAGAAATAGCCCTTTGTAAAATCGCCAGCATGCCATCTGCAAGCTCCAAACTCACACATTTTTCATGATGAGCTGGAGGGGAGGGGAAAAAAAAACAGGGAAAAAAAAAGGATTATGTTAAAAAAAAAAGCTCTGCTCCAAAAGCTACTCAAACTGCTGCAGAATCCTGCCTGCCCCTTCTGCAGCAAGCCCAAGGGAAGCAGCTGATGAGTCAACAGCCAGCCTGCGTCGCCGACCGAGGAAAGGAAGTCCAATCTCACCACTCGAGAACAAAGTGTGCTGGTTCATCGAGTACACACTGAGAACACAGCCTGGGGCCCTCCCCTCACCGCAAGGATCCAGCCTGGCTGCCAGCCAGCACTCCCCAGGGACAGGAGAGGTGACGTCCAGGCATAGCTGGGACATCTGCATCGTGCCACCCTGCTGCCAGGCCAGCGCGGCCACCTTTCCTCAGGTTACCAAGCTCCACACTGCTGCAGAGACGGCTCCAGGAGGGATTTTCTCCCTTTGCTGGAATCGCTCCCTCACAGCACTGGGTGTTCTGGATGCAGCACCCAGCCCTGTGAGGAGGAGCTGAGGTGTCTTTTCACTGCAAGATGGGGGCAGGGACGTGTCCCAGTCCTACACCACTACTGGTGCACCAGTTCATTCTTCTCCCCGCCTCAGTACACTCATCTCCAGCACTGCTTCCCACAGACACACCTGCTCCACGTGCCTCCTCTTCCAGCGACACTGGGATCACAAAACCACGACCTGCCAGCAACCACACACCCTTGGAAAGAGCTGCTGGAACTCCTGGAGACCTAGGGGCAACTCCTTACAGGAGTCCAGTAAAGAACACCACAGCTTGGAGGAGATGCACACCGACTGGGCAGCGCGACACCTTCACGATGCAGCCAGCCCTGCACCAGCTGGATGTGCTGCCACCAGCACAGCAAGGAGCTGCTCCACCTGTGCGTGTGGCCACTAGAGAAGAGCACAGGGACTGAGGGAGGAGGACAGGACAGGGACAGCCACCATGCCGACATGGCAGACGGCGTTTGCCATCGCCGAGCTGGTACTTGCCGAGGTTGTGCCTTCCTGTTACCACAGCACTTTCTGTTTTCTGTTAAAACAGGGCCACAGCGAGGATGCAAGTATAGATCTGCAATGCCAAGAATATCTGGGAAGCCTGCCAGCAAGAAGCAGCCTTCCTGCTCGTCCTCCCGCTGTGTGCAAATTCACAGGAAACAGAATCTACAGCACATACTAATGTGGCTTAATGCGAGATCCAAGAGCCACCTTGAGATCCTGCTTGAATCCTTGTCAGCCTGAGGAAGGAGTCACATGCCAAGAACATTAAATCATTAAATAAAGGAGGAAATAGAACCAGCACAGGTGCGCTAAATCCCACGTAGGTGCCGCTGCTTTACAAAGTGATACTCCACTGTGCAAGCTCAACATGCTGCCAGCATCGCCACCAGTGGGAAGGGACAAGCCCGGGTCAGATCCTGGCACATCCACTGCTCAAGGATGGCTTCACAGCCTCCTACAAGCACCCTTATCAACCAGCAAAGCCCATGTCCTTTGGGGTTTATTATGGTGCAACTCTGGGAATACAAAGCTCATCCGAAACATCTCCCCATTTACAACAGGAGAGGTACCCAAACCCTGATGCTCCTCAACTGCTGATAACTCTTACCCTGTTTAATCCTGACGGTGTATTGAGATGAGCCAACCTTGCATCCAACACCCAACTGCACCCCATGCCAGACTGGGACCTTGTATACGGCTCTCCTCATGCTGGAAACCTCTGTGCCACTGGGATGCAGCGTCACCACCATCCACATCACAGGGGGATGACCACGAGACACACGGGCAGGGGACACCAGCCTGCCTGTTGGAAGGGAAAGCTGCCCTGGCTACTCATTCTGAGAGCTCCCATCTGACTGGAGGTGGCTTTTATCCCACACAGGAGCCCTTCAGGCTCCGGACAATTCTCAGGCGTGTTGCCATACAAAATAAAACCCTTTTGAACAGCCATGAGCCAGAAGTGACTGTGGAGAGGAAACAGCTGAACTCCTGTGCTGCCTCTGATGACCCTGGCATCCAGGTGGCTGCCAGCAGCATCCTCCTGGGACAACAAGCCAAGATATGCTGCACCTCTTCGCTCCCTGCTTTCCTCATAACTGCACTGCAATTTGTGCTAACCTAGAAAGGACCCTCCAGTTTAAGGTGGCTCTTAGTGGAGGCATTTTGAGACAGCTGCTTTCTGGGGAAAACATTCCTTAAAATACAGCTCTTGCCTTCTGCTTCACCCCCAGCTTTTGACATTTTACAGCTCCAGTAAAACAAAATGTTTTAAAAATCTAATTTTCAGCTTTGGAGGCACAAAACCTAGAGGCAGGGTGCGGGCAGGGAGAGCTGGTTTCCAGGCAGCCAGGCGGGAGATGAAAAGAGCAGCGGCGGCGGCGTGCAGGCACCTTTTGGAGCCCAGACCCACCTCTGGAGTGCGAAGGGGAGCGGCTCCTGCACGCTCCAGGCACAATCCAGGAACAATCCGCTGCCTGTTGACGGCTCAGCCAGGAAACAACTCCTGGGCATCAGCACCAGGGGCTGGCTATTATGTTGCAGGCAGTGCTTGTCTGCTCACCAGCTCCCGGGGCTCTAGCGTCTTCTCCCCAGCCCCCCCACCTCCCTCTAGGAACGTCACATGGAAGTGGCTGTCAGAAGTGACAACATCAGGACTGGATTAGCACAGGCATCCCTCCCTAAGGGCAGGATGCTCTGTTACACCTCTGAGATGGGGAAAAGCAGAGAGCTGACAGCGAGGAAGAGCATCAGCCACTGGGCTCCACATTTCCAGGCTACAAAAAACATCAATGCTAGGACTTTTTTCAGCAAATTAAAGGAATTTGGATTGTCCATACCCAACACAGCAAGGATGGATGGTTTATATTAAATTTTTTGAGTAGGGAAAAAGGAAAGTTTGGAAGCAAAGGAGGAAAGTGACGCCGAGGCCCTGGGGCAGCAGCCACAGAGTGGGGGGCCAAAGTAGCAGCTCAGGCAGGACCAGCAAGGTGCCTGCTCCTGGGATGGAGACTGGAGTGAATTAAAGCAATTAAACAGGGGAGGTAAATGGAGTTGTAAGGCCTTTTAAGTCTGCTCTCTTAAGGCAGATGAAATAAAGTCATCTCTTGTGAAAAAACGTTTGACATTTCTCCAAAACAGGGCAAGATGCAAGAAGGAGTTGTCTAACCCTGGAGATAGCAAAATGATTGCAGTCTGAACTGTCCCTGGCAGTCCTGCACTGCCCTTTCCACCTCCCATGCTGCCCTCTCCACCTCCCATTCTCACATCGGTGGCCCAAGAGGGAAAACCTTGAGGGCAAGGATGCTCTGGGAGGGAGAGCTGCTCAGCAGAGGCACACCATCTCTGCTATGCCTTCTGGCGTGCATGCGTCCTGATTAAAAAAAAAAAAATCTGGCAGTGTCACTGTCTGCCCCCCTGGGATGTGCATCATGGCTGCAAACCAGGTGCAACCATTAACACTGCTGTAAAATGAGCTCTTCATTTCACTCCCATCACATTGGGGAAGGCAAAATATTCCAAACAGGCTTCTGTCCGAGGAAAAAGCCCCCCAGGCCATGCTTGCTGTCCAGCCAGTAAAGAGAGATGGTTCAGGCAATGGATTCACAGTGCAAGATAGAGCAAGAGGAGGAGAAAGAAGAGGAAGCTGAAGCTGCGGGCAAGCAGCACAATCTCCAAGCAGCCCAGGAGCAGCCTGGGATGAGCAGGGCATGACACAAACTAGAGGGGCTGCAGAAATCCACCTGGGATTAGCTGGGAGTGATGGAGTCAGCAGTGAGTATCTCTGAGAGGTCATAGAGAATGGGTCAGATTTCAGAATTACAACTGGCTTGCATTGCAAAGGACCTTAAAGGGTCATCTAGTTCCAATACCCTGCCATGGATAGGGACACCTTCCACTATCCCAGGCTGCTCAAAGCCCTGTCTAGCCTGGCCATTCTTCCAGAGATGCAGCCACAGCTTCTCTGGGCAACCCGTGCCAGCATCTCACCACCCTCACAGGAAAGAATTTCCTTCTAATATCTGCTGCTTAAAAAATAAAACAAACTCTTTGTAGAGCAAGGCTTGAACTCAAAATGATGTTGAGGTACTGAAGAAACAGCTGGAACTATTTCAGGAGGCAATTCATCAAGGATTATGGAAAAGTGCCAATTTTGAGAATAATCAAACAAGCAAAGTAATCCCATGAATTAGGAAATTCTTCAGAGGATAACCTGACACTGGAAGTGAAACTTCACACTCAAGGTGACTGGGTGGCACCAGGATGTCCCCTCCAAAACCAAAGGGGGACACCACCCGTACCACTGTGGGGATGGGGGTCCCAGAGCAGGACAGAGTGGATGGGGACCTGGGACGGAATGACCTTTTCCAGACGTCGCTCTAGGAATATCCATGTGGAAAAACATGCTCCAGGACCCCCAAATCCAGGGGCTTGGAGACAAGCAGAGAGGCACATTTCCAGCCTGTCCTGCACCCCTGAAGCCCCTGGCTCTGAGGTCTGGGATGTCAAATCCAGCTGCTGGGAAGCAGCACTCTGGCTCTACATGGGCACTGCCAGCCCAGGCAGTGCCAAGCTATCACTTTTCAGCTGCAAATAGCCCCGGCACGAGCCCTCAGCTGGGAAGCAGAGCACTGGTGAGGCCATACTGCGGTTAGTTATCAAAGACAACTAAAAAAAGATATTTCACACACGGGCTTTTTTTTTGTCCCTTCTCTTTTTTTTTTTCTTTTTTTTTCTTGGTTACGTTGTTTTTTTTTCCCAAGGATTAAATCAACTCAACAGCCCCCTTTACAACTTCCCTTTTGATGTGTTCAGACTCATTAAAGTTTCATTTCTTTCTCTGTTTTCCCCGGGGGAGGAAGGGGAGCGTACACAAAAGTTTATTTCATAAGCGGGGTCGGCAGCTGCAGCAGCAGCAGCTGCTGCTGCTGTGGGACAAGCAAAGCCTCCACCAGCCTCTGCTCCGTGCCCAAATCCCTTGGCAAAACACATCCCCCTGCAGCCACCCCGCTCCCAGGAGCAGCCCCAGCACCACCCTGGCACGATGCCTCACGAGTGTTTCTGCAGGATGCACACACGGTGTCACGCGTCACAAAGGGAACGCACGAGAGATGCAAAGCTCCTCTAAACCCTGGGGGGAGTTTTGGGTCTGATCCTGCAAGTTTTCAGATCCGATCCTGCGAGTTCTGGGGTCCCTTCCCAGCCTTTTCCATTTCCCCCACTGGCAGCACCAACCTTTCCCCCACAGCTTTGGCCACTGCCCTGGCACAATTCCCCACACACATCGAGGGAGTAGCAGCTCCCCCATGTTTCCTTCTCGCCTGAGCAGCTGTTTAAGTGTCTATTTTAAAACTCAGTTCCCTATTTTAAAATAGCTAATGAGCCTCCGATCTCCGCTGACAGACGTCATCTCTACAAGGTCTGGGAGATGCTTCTCTGTTTGCCGGGCTCCTTTTCCCAAGCCCTGAATCTCAGCATGCCCAGCACGTCTCTGATCCGCACAAACATGGTAAAGAGGGAAGTTTTTAATTTAAGGGCCAGCTCCTGCTCCCCTACCGTGAAATACCAGCGGTACAACCACGTGCTCCTAGACAGAGAAGCATCAGGCAGCCAGGCAGACGCTGGCATTCTGCACTCTTCTGTTGTTATTTTTTTATTGTTCCTTCGATTTTATCACATCTTTTTAAAAATTTCCTGACCAAGAGCAAACAAGGAGCTGTCCCAGCTGGCCACTGCCCAAAAAAAGCCAGGCTACATGAGAAGGACTTTTCAGGATGTGGTGGGAGGTCCCTGTGCATCCCTGAGCAAGCCCAGGATCCAGAGCATCACCTTTATGTGCTCTCTGAGATGGCGTGCACCCCACCCAGGCAGAGGGAGCCCTGCAGGGAGGAGCAAGCAGAGGGGCCCTGTGGACAGAACCAGATGGAGCAGATCCTGCTCACTTACCTGACCACAGGTTCAGGGATGGCCTCGGCACTTGCTGGCACCTGGACACCCTTCTCCCATTCCTGCCTCCAGGGATCAGCCAGAACGTAGTACTCGTCAGGACTCAGCTGGAAGGAGTCGGGGATCTTCATGGCTGTTATCAGATCCGTCCGGAAAACCTGCACCGGGAAAAAACGCTGAACTGAGAGCAGAGGCTGGGGGCACACGTGCCTAGGGAGGGTGTCCTTGGGAAACTGCCCCAAGGGACAGCACAGGGGGTGTCTGCATCACCAATGGAGTGGCTTCAGGGTGTCAAATTAAGCCCCTGGCGGGTAAGTTTTGAGCAGGAGAACATGGCAACAGGCAGGGACTCCCCTCCAGCCAGACAGTGCCAACAGCCCAAGCCCTGCAGCTGCAATCCCTTCAAGGTCCCCCATACAGGGCAGTCAGGAAATCCAGCCGCAGGGTGTGAGCTTGGACGAGATGCAAGCCAAAAATCAGTTTTAAACTGAAGAAACGGGCTGCTTTATCTTAGGGGATCGATGGTTTCAGCACAGCCACACAAACCTACTCCAGATGCCAAGGGATTTACAGCAACTGGGCTTCTCCACATCTGGCCTTCACAGGCCACAAGAAAATGGTGTTCTTGACATGAATGAAGATATGGGAAACACAGAGCAACTTTGTCCCAAGCATCTTCACATCCTCCTCATGTCACTTCACCATCCTGAGCATCTTTGTGTCCCCTCCAGGTCACCTCACTGCCCCAAGCACCTTCATGTCTCCATCACATTGTCCTGAACAGGGACAGGCAAAAGCTGAAGACAGAAATTATCAAGGTAAAATGTGATCTAGGTGCTGCTTACACATCCGCAAACACAGATTTTTCCTGACTCAATAAACCCCTTGTGAGATCAGCACTGGTCCTCTCCTGCAGGAAAATCCTCCAGTCCTTCAGTGAATGGGCTCATGCTCCATCTCACTCCTGGCGCTGCAGAATCTTCTCCCAATATTCAAGGATGAAAAACTCATTCTAAAAATATCCCTCATGGTAAGTAAGGATTTCCTTCCAGAGAGTTGCATGACAGCAATGACTCGAGCAATCCTGCCTCTTGCAGCATAAAAATAAATTGTAAATGAAAATGGATGATTTCTCCTCTCTACCATCTGCTATTAGCTGGAATAATAACTGCCAGTGCCAGCAATCCTGCCTGGACACCATCTCCCTCCATCCCTGCTACTTCTGCATTCCTTCCACAAGGCTGGGATGGATCAGGTGTTTTCTTCGGATATTGTTTTATCTCTTCACAGTCTGTTCTCCAAATGAGAATTGCTTTGTCAGAATCACAAGAAATAATACAATATAGTTTTACACTTTTTGATACAAACATAACACACTTTGGAGAGTATTTGGGAACCCAAATCGACTGAAATGCAGGAAACTAGACATTAACTAAGACCACTGAGACCAGTATTTAGGTCAGTTTGTTTAATCCTCAGAGTCTCAGCTGCTAACCCAATTAGAGTTAAATACAATATATAAACAACCTTTGCTATGTTGGGACCTCTGAATTTAACTGGTACTTTCTGCCTGATGCAGCTGTTTGGAGACATTTTTGACTATATCTATATAAACCTGATTTGAGTTGGTCAGACACAGCCTTGGCACACCCTTCGATGAACATAATTAACAGCCTATATATTACAGTCAGCTCAGTTTGGGAAAGATCAGGGTCCTTTAAGTCTCTGTGTGCTACAGACACATGGTTACAGACACCACAGTAACCTTTTAACACATTGCCAGTATGGGAAATTTAAAAATATATTAAGACAGGCATTAATTAAACATGAGAAGGGATATGTGAGATATCATAATCCCTCCAGCAGTGAGGGTCTGTGTATCCAAACAAGAGCAGGAATCCCACTGTAGTGTGTTTTCTAAAACAAAGGGGAGAAATACACCCTGCTTTTGACAGCCCTGGGTCACAGCCTGGGTCAACAGCATCTCCCTAACCCAGTTTCAGTGCCGAGCTCCAATGAGGACAACATGAACCTGAGTAATCCCTCACTCCTCACAGGTCTCGGCTTGGGGGATGAGATGCTCCCCTGTGCCTGAACCACACGAGGCCACCACGGGGGTCAGTGCCACCTCCTGAGGCCACCACGGGGGTCAGTGCCACCTCCTGAGGCCACCATGGGGGTCAGTGCCACCTCCCTGCTCTGGCCACCAGCACCATGCAGTCACTCAACCACAGAATCACTGAAGTTGGAAAAGCCCTGCAAGATCGTCAGGTCCAGCTGTCAACCCAGCCCTGCCAAGCTCAGCACTGAACCCTGTCCCCAAGGGCCATATAGATATGTCTTTTTAATTCCCTCCAGGGATGCTGATTCCACCATTGCCCTGGGCAGCCTGTGGCAGTGCTTAGCCACATTTCAGTGAAGAACATTTTCCTAACATTAAATCTAACCTTCCTCTGGCAACAGCACAATACTGTTACAGAAAATGCTGTCTTGAAGACACATGCCCTCGGGATTTGTGGGCAAAGCCAAGCAGGAATGGTTTCCAAAGGTGCAGGGGGCACCCCAAAGCTTTTCTGAATGACCTGGACTGGATCCTGCTGACATGTGAGTACCCTCCTCCCTCGATGCCAGGTCAGCTGCCTCCTGAGGACACCTCCTTTCATGCTGTGGGGTGCAGGAGCACTGCATCCTTCTTTCACGCAGGCAAATACACCCAATTCCACCAGGAAGCTGCTCAGGGCAGTGCTGGCAGTGCAGGGCAGGATGGCAGCATGCTCCTGCTTCCACCTCAGTGTACAGACCTGGCAGCCAGCTCCAGAGCAGCAGAGAACATGGGCCTGCCCTTTCCAGGACAACCAACCATTGGGGGGGTCCAGCCATGTCATGACCTTGCCCTGAGGCCTCTCCAGGCACCCACAGCAGCTGTGGCCTTCCCAGAGCCTTACCCCAGGCAAGGATTCCCATTCTCTTTTGCTAGGTCAGCACCCGGTCACAGCAGTGAGGAGACAAGCCCTGTCTCTTCAGGATAACACCAGGGCTGGGCACCCACGGAGCAGCGTCAAAATCCTGCCCATCACCCCCTCCTACTGATGAACAGGGAGACGGAGGAGCCTGCACAGCAACAGGACCTGCCCTCAGTGTGATTTCCCCCCTCTACACAGTGCAGATCCCAGACTCGTGTTTTACTGCATTAAGTCTTCCCCAAATTCATCCCTCCTGGCTTTTCAGCTCGCATCAGCGTAGAAGCTTAGTTTTAATTTTAAGCCAAATAAGCACGATTGTATCTATTTCCCTGAAGATAAGGTGCATCGCAGGCTGGATTTGCAATCTCACTACTTCATTTATTTAGTCCTTCTTGGAAAACAGATAAGCTCACCCATCCAACGGCGGCACGCGCGCCCGCACTTTATCACAGCGACGCCTCTGTCTTTTCATGAAGAACTGGATATGCTCAAATTATTAACTATCAAAGCAGAACACTTTAGAAATGATAGAACAGCACAGAAATTGTAAAGGAAAGCAGATCAGTTGTCTGGAAATCTCCCAACAGCTAATACGCTCAAATTGTAATCTAAATGTCTTTTTGTTTTGAATTGTCTGGGATTAGGGTTGGGAAAAGACTCAATTATTCTACTCAAACTCTTCTGAATTATTTATGAAAACCAAATAAAGGATAAATTGGGCACTGATGAACCGAGGACCTGGCGATGAAGAGAAAGTTGGGTACCAGAAAACAAGCAATTTTCCCTCAATAGGAGTGTTTACTGTTTCTGCCTGGCCGTGGGAGCTGACAGATTGTCTGCTGCCCTGCACCCACTCCCCCCGCCACCACCACAGCCCTGGCCGGGCTCTGTCCTTCCCTTTCAGCCCTGAATGGGATCTGAGTTATTGTCTATCGATCTGCCAGCAATGGGAAAGGCCAAACCAAGACGTTCCTTTATTACCTCTGCTTGCTCAGGAGCCTCATGGAGGTTTAGTGACGCTCAGAGATGCATCACACCAGCGCCCAGGGCCAGCCCCTTCCTTTGTTACTGTCAGCTTTAGAGATGGGGGAAAAGAACACAAAATTTCAAAATCCCAAGGTATTTTTTCCTTCTTATTTCCAAAAGAAATGGACATGGAGTCCACACCAGGTCAGTGTGGTTGTGCAGCTTCAGACTCCAGGCAAAGAAAGGAACGTGGAGAATTCTTCATCTCTCTGGTATCTCACAGGCTGGGCAAGCCTGGACTACCCACTACTTCCCCATCCTTGCAGCCCACCAGCTTGTGGTGACTCACCAGTAGAGCCAGTGCTGGCAGTCCAGCAACATGAGAAGTCACTGGGACACCACAGTCATGGTGCTCCCCAACACATCAGTATTTTTGTAATTTCTGTAATTTGCTACTTTGAAGCAAAAGCTATACTGCTTTTACCTCTCAAAAATAAAACAAACAACAAAAAAAACCCCACAAAAACCTTGAGCTAATGAAATGTAACATCCTCTGATGTTCACATCCCCTGAAGTTCAGATCCCAATGCGCGCCATTTGGATCCAGCCTGGCACTGGAAGGATGCTCCTGCAGGTATGGCAGAAACCTGCAAGGCAGGAGTTGGATTTGGCTCCTCCTCGAGCCCTTGGCACCTTGTACATCAGCTGCTCCACCTTGGCAAGGACCTGCTGCTTCTCCCACTGGACACAGCCCCGCAGCCTCTCCCCGTACCCTGGGACAGCTGAGAGGCATCTCTGGGAGCTCTCCATGGACCAGCATCTATTTGTCCAACAGATGGACAACCTCAGAGCAAAACACGTACCCCCGGGAGGTGCCAAGGCACATGGTGCCTCACCACAACAGGAAGGACGATGGACATGCCATGAGGCATCAGAAATGCTGCTCCCCCTCCCTCCCTTAGCTAAGGATTCCCGGGCTGTGCTGCTTTCCAGCATTCTCCTCCTTCTCTGCCTCTGCCCCATCACCATCCAGCCCCTCTGAGAGCCTCTCCACCACCTTTCCATGCAATTCTCACATCAATTTCTAGATTCTGTGATTCACTCACAAACCCCTCTTAATGAAGTGGCCAGCAATCTCCCTGCCATTCAGTTCCCACTCCATGTGCTCTGTCAAGGACTTGGCTTTTCCAGTGACTGTACTGTAAGTCTGAGTGTGCCAAACATCCCCTTTGCCCCAAATAACCCACCCAAAACACCGAGCTCGGATCCCGTGGTAACGATGTTCCACTTGTACGAAACCAGCTCCTGGGTGAGAGCCAAAGAGCCGGATCTGTTTTGGGCTTTAAATCGAAATGAAAAGAAACACTCGTCTAGCACTGGGTTTAATTAGCTTTTAAAGCAGCAGCCAGCCCAGGCACCGCTGTGCGGGATCCGGCGCAGCCGATCGCGCCCGGAGAGGGGGCTCGGCCTCGGCATCCCGGCACGGGCACCTGGCTGCAGCGCCTGCTGAAACCAGCCCAGGAGAAAACAGCTCCCCAGGGACCAGGCGGCTCAGCCCGGCACAGATGGGCTGCAGCAGGCCGGGTCCCTGCACACCAGGCTTCCTGGCTGGCGGCAATTCTCTTATGTATTTGTCCCCTGCATCTGCACCCAGCTGACTTTGGAGCTTTCAGGCCTCGCTCTTGGGGCAGAGGGATAAGCTCAGTCCCTCCTCCTTCAAGTCCCAGGATGGGATGCCATTTTTTTAATACACAATAAAATCTCCGTCCCTAAAAAGTTTTAGTGAGAACTCTTTCCAAAGCACTCCACGCTGCAAAGCAGTGGTACACAATGCAAGAGAAACCCAAAATGAAGTGCATGCAGGAAACACAGCACTCACTAAGGTGAGGGTGGGCAAGGGAGGTGAGAAGGGACGGTCACAGCCTGCACCCGAGATCTCACTTTTGAATTCACTCCCTCTATCACCCAACAGACCTGTAATCCTCCCTGATGCCCTCACACCCACAGCAGCCACATCTCACAGTGACGGCCTTCACAGCCACAGCAGCACACGGGATCTCACAGTGATGACCCCTCCACAGCAAGCAGGGGTGCTGGGTGCTCTGAGCATTGCTCCCAAGCAGAGGCAGCAGCAGATCACTGCAGGCAGGGTGTGGGACTGCTTCCTGACACTGGGATAACAGGTTTTCTTCAGATTTTGGCTCAACACTCTATTTTCCCTTCCTGACTGCAGTCCTGGCAGCTGACTCCTGCATACCCCCAGCCATAACCACCTTCCTCCATCCACACTGGGACCAGGGAAGTCTCCAGCTGCTTCATTCACAGGACTCCCTCCTCATTTCCAGCCTGCTCTGTTAGCCCTTCACTCTCTCAAGCATAAAATTGTTTGTTATAGCTCATGAGTCACAAGGATTTTAGAGAAAAAGGAAACAACGGGAACAAGGGAGCCCTGAGAATAGGTTTTGGTCGTACAAACTGTCTCGGTATCAGCTCGAGATGGCACCTCTCTCGGTGCAGCCCTGGCTGCCCCACCCCACTCCCCTCTGGACCTCCCAGTCCCACATCCCTGCTCTTCTATCGCATTTTTCCAGCCCTTTCCAAAATTAAAGGAGCGTAGATACTTGGCAGCAAGGTTTTGAAATGTGGCAATGCCAGGAGTGTGTGTACAACCAGATATTATCTGCCTGTGGGGGAAGAAATCCTGAACTCTCATGTCCATTCTGGGAGCCAGCTTCCTATCTCTTCATCTAGTCTTGTTTCCTCTTGAAATGCTGGATGTTAAAGATTCAATGAATGACAGAACTCAAAATAGGAACAAGAAGCACTTTTGTCCAGCCCTTCTCAGCATTAAGAAGACAATGGTTTTAATCTATTATCCCCACGCTGGCAAGGGAAAACTGACAAAGCCAAACTGCAGTCAAAGCCAAACTACAGTCAAACCTTTCAACAGAGAGGGATTTTCTCCCCATCCAGCCCCATAAAAGCATGTCCAGTCTTGCTTGGCCACGACCATTAAAGCTCTTCTCCAAGCATGGAAGAATACAGAAACTAAATTCACATTGCACTGGGTCATTATATACCTACTGCAGAAGGAAAAAACCATAATCCAATGCAGTAAGAATTACTTTTTAGAAGGCAAAAGAGTTAAACCCTTGTAAAGAGATATAAAAAGGCGCCTTTCAAAACACGGAAGTAATATCTAAACAAGGCAAGCAGAAAATAATGTAAATTGTATAAATTTGTGGTTTCCCCTTCATCCTGAGCTCTGCCTGCAGCTGCAGTCCCCTTGCCTCCCAAAGGTCTGGAGAGAGGGAGAAGGCCAGTGAGGATGTCCGGTGGGATGAGCAGCACCTGCACAGCACAGCCAGACTGCGCAGGGCTCTTCAGCTGAGAAAGGACAGCTGGAGGGCTGGCAGGCAGGTGTTCTGCACAAAAAAACCAGGCTTTTGTCCCTCCAAAATATATTCCAGCAGTGCAGGTGAGCACTGTGGATCTCAAATAGCTCTGGAGGTAATGACTAACACAGCAGCTAAGGCAGTGACTCAGAGGCAGCATCCGAGGGAGTTCCCGCTGCTGATGGCTGGGAGCTGGCAGATAGAACCAGCGGCTATCATTACACACTTGCCTTGTTCTTAGATTCTCTCCTTAGACACTGACAACTGTTCCCTGTCAGGAACAGGAGAGAGGCTTGATGACTGCAGTCAAACCAGCGAGGCTCGTGCTCACATCCCCGGCAGCTCTACAGCCGGGGGCAGGATTGCACTAATGTGCACTAACAGAAGCAGAAATCCGTCCTTCAGGCGTGTCTTATTCCCTGCTGCAGATTCAGATCCACGGCAGGGATAACCTGAGCGAGCATCCCCTCCTTCCAGCTCCCAGGGTGGGGAGCATGACCAGCAGCTCCTGACCAGTCCCTCTTGCAGGGACCCAGGGAGATGGGTACCAGCCACCACGCTCCATTTGCAGACAAGTTAAGAGAAAAATGAGCACTAATGAGATTAATTAAAATCACCAGATTGGTACTGCTATCACTGCAGATGCAAGGAGCTGTTGGCAGCTGCCCACGTTCATCCTCTGCCTTAGGCAAAGCAGTGCAGCAGAGCCATGCCCAGGGCACCACCAGCATCAGGTTTCAGCCCCGAAGACTCTGCTGCCCAGGCAAGGGGCAGGGGAGGACAACTGTCACCTCTGCGAGGGAGAGAGCCAAGACAGAGGCCTGGTGCCTGGGACAGTCAGGAAAGAGCCCGGGCAGAGCCCCGTGACAGGCACAGATAAATATAATCACCCTCCCTGGCAATGGCCCCTTCGCGGATGTTTACAAACAGCTCAGTACTTTTCCACGTTAAGAAGCTTGTTTTTCCAGATGCCTTGTATCGGATGGTTTTTAATGTGTATAGTTAATCCCTTCTCACAGAGTCTTTCATAATAAACATCACCCCCTGACCTGACTAATAACTATGTAACACTAATGCTTTCGGTTTTTTTATCTCCTGCCCAGGTTGTCAGAGAGAACTGCATGTTTCTCTGGGACAGCAGCTCCCAGAGAAATGGAGACACGACTTGGAGAAGGGCAGGACAGGTGGGTGGGTCGATGCACACATGAACCTCCTGTTTCCCCAGCCCATCCTCCAGCACAGCCATCCTTCAGGACATGCCTGCACCCACGGCAGCTCTTGATAAACCTGTGTAAACCTGGAGTTTGAGTTATTGTTTAAAAAGATGTGTCCAGACCCAAAAAAGCTGGGGGTTCAATATCTGCTAATACATTAATGCTGCTCTGGCTATTATTCTCCTGTGGTTTCCATCCTCAGCAGAATGGATGAAAGACAAGGTGATTTATGATTTCATGTGTAGTAGTTTGATAATAGTGTAATTTGTGTTTTACACTTTTCAGTACTTGCTCTGACAGGACATGATGCCTGTCCCAGTCTATGCATGAAATGCCCCAGTGTTCCTGGGAGGATGTGTCAAACCCCACAGTGCTGCACAGGTGACAAGCAGTGGATCCCACACATGGACCACACGCATTCATGGGGGCTCACAGGAAGAGCAGAAGTTGGGTCACTCATGGGAAAGTTTAGAAGATGCTGTTGGAGAGGAAATTCATACTGGAGCGCCCTCCAAACCATCTCCCTGCACTGCTTCAGGTCTTGGGGTGATACTCTATCCAACCTCTGATAATCTCCTGACTCCTGAGTTTCAGCTGGCACTGATTTCCAGCAGAACTAGACACCAGCAAGTGCAGGGGCAATGCACAGTGAGGGGAGCACAGCTGAGATCAGGACAGCTCTATCTGCTTGTGTGCCCACCATGCTTTTGTAAAAGACAGTTTGTCAGCTTGAGCATCCTGGCCAAACTCCAGCTTGAATAATCACACATTGCCTCCCCAAATTCCCCTGGAGTTTCAATTCTGATAAGCCACTGAGGTTCACTTTCTGTCCCAACTGTTGCTAAGCTGGGCGCTGTTCAGCTTCTGCTCTACTTTATTTGTTCCACAGCTACATTTCACTGAGAACCCTCCTCAGGGGATAATGGAGCAGTAGGCAGATGAGCCCTCTGCAGGCATCTGATGTCTCCCCAGGTGCCATGGACTAAGATCTAGTTTCCACTCCAGCTGTTGTAGAGCAGCAACTTCGATCCAGGTCTTACCATTCTTGTCAAGTCCGGAAACATTTTCACTTGGTATCTAGGACTTATATTCAGTAACAGCCAGGTAAAATCCTAGATGGATGATTAAACTAAAACTCATATTAAAACCAAAAATGTGTCTGCACCAGTGAGACAGAAACATGTCCCAACTCTTGGAGGATTTTACCAGGCAGCAGCAGGGTGGCACCTATGACACTGTCGTGAAATGAGTCACAGCTCTCATATCTAACAGGAGACATCTCTGTGGCAGAGACTCCTGACAGCACCTACAGGCCTCACCCAAGGCTTTTACTGACACATCAGGCACAGGGATGGGCAGTTATTCCAGAAAGGGGTAACGGTGCCACAGGAGGAGGAGATGCCCAAAATGCTTCACTTTCCAAAGGAGGATTCAGCTCACAGAATTGTCCGCCACACCCACACTGAGAGACACATCTATAACCAAAACCCAACATTACCGGTGCTAATATTCTATTTTCCAACAGCCTGGTTAGCACTCAGTGACATCTGCACCCTGGTTCTTGCTCTTTGGAGTATTTCCAGCTAACTCAGTTGGTAGTAACAGCTCTCCAGTCCCTCTCATTATCCAAGGCACAAATAACTTCGATTTTTTCAGTCTGTGTCCTTTGCCAACACAGATATATCAATGTAAACCTGTCAGAGCAGTAAGAACCAAGTGCAGCTGTAATTCAGGCACTGACCACAGGAAAACCTCAAAATCTCTACTCAGCTTGACGCAAAAGGAGGGTGTTACAGAGGTTTGTGCTCACCAGGCCACAGCATCAGGAGAGGTGAAACGGGGAGGACTTGGGGAGCTCACATGTGCCATGCCAGCTTCATCTGCTTCTAAACTTAGCACTGTCTGACTCCAGACCCCAGTTCAGAGGGAAGGGAATGTGAGAACAATGTCCCTCTGGCTTTGCTCACGCTGCTGCTGAAATGAAGATGACCACTGCCAAACACTGCGGTTGCTACAACAGCAGCTCATGCCTGGTATAGTTTCCATGGCTAGTGGAAATGTATCCGAGGCACGAAAAGAAAACAGGACACAGCATCACCCCTTCCAGCACAGTCCTGGGGACAAACAGCTCCTCCCACCCAAGGCCCAGACCCTGCACTAGAGAGCCAGCAGGTGAACCGGGGCAGTGTCCCTAGAATGGGCAGCACTGTCCATACCAGCGAGGGGAAACCCTGCAGCAAGGTCAGACACTGATGGCCACAGCTCCATGTCCTTGAGCCCCGTGACATGGGGAAACCAACATGACGCAGTCTGCAACTCAGCTGTGCTGTCTCTCATTTCACAGCTCTCCAAGCCTCCCACTTGCTCATGGGGAGGAGTCTCCACATCACCCTCCCCTGCCATCAGTGCTGCGACCTGTGCCGTTAATAAAAGGGCAGCGAGGAGGGCACCCAAACCAGGGAATCTTGGTATGCAGACACCCCAGTACTGTACGTACTCCCAGACCCACCAACTTAACTTCTCTCAGTAGGGATGGAGTGGGCACAAGGATCCCCAGCCTTCACCAGAGAAGCTCATCGTGTACCCCATCAGCTCCCTACCCAGGAGAGCTGGGGTTGACACCTCTGTTGGGAGTTGTGTCTCTGCAACATGGGCTCTGGCTTCTTGGGGATACCTTGTCCTGGCACCCACTGCCCACAGCCAGCCACGGGCAGGCTGGTTGCCACACCCGGGCAAGTACAGACCCATGGGAAAACTCTTCTTTGGGAAAAGCCTAAAAGTCCACGTACCTCAGAGGGCTTCTTCTCCTTCTGCCGTGACCAGGGGGATTTGGTATTTGGAATTTTTGAGCATCTGGAGGTGGATGTGGTGTGACCTGCAATAAGGCAACAGAGACAGGTTACTTGGGAAAGAGCCAAAGCTTTTCCTCACCTTTGTCACCAGCCCCACTGCTCCAGCCTCGATCAACACTTTGGGTCAGCACAAAGATGGAATAATACCTTAACGTGACATTTTTCTTGTGCAGTATCATCAACCACTGCTGCCACTCTCAAAAGGGAAGAGCAGCTAAAGCCTGAAATGTGCTGGAACCACAACAGTACTGATCTTTATTTCCAACCCATTTGTATGATTATCACTTAAATGTAAGACTATATTTGTCAATAATAGATAACAAACTCATTATTGGAATTTCTGTGTAACAATGATGACAGTTCAATCCTCTGTATAGGAGGACCCCTCCATATGCCAGTATATAAAAATGTTTCTGTGAGGGTTGCAACAAAATAACTATCAATAGGCCTATTTAACACTGATTTTATCCTTGGAGGGGTAAACAGGAGGAAACAACACTGTGCGCACAAGCAGCATCCAAACAGGATGGAGCCATGTACGTGTGGACCTTGGGAAGGGCCCTGGCCAGGAGCTGAGCTGACTCAGGGATCAGGCTGTGGTACCACTGCAGTGGGAAACATCTGCTCTTCCACCAGCTCAGGCAGCTGAGTCCAGGTAAATTGCACAGGCCTATTTTTCCCGGCAGGGCAAGAGGCACCAGCTCAACCTGTATTCTTTACTTGCAGTGCACTTTCTTGTACTTCACAAAATGAAGACCAAATGTGGGGGCATCACCTGTTCCCAAAAGACAGCTTGTTCTTTGAAGTGTCAGGCCAGATGTTATTAAAGAGGCTACCATATAAATGAAATTCTTTGTAACATTTCAGACCATAGCAGGACTGCATAGACAAAGCTCAGAGCAGACATCCCTATGCTGCAGCCCCATGGACACGCTGCTTTACTCAGCAAGCTGCTTCAAGAAGTGCAGCAGCAGCTCCACAGCTTTCATGGAGAGATCAGCAACTAATTTCCACCTTGCCCCCCCTTCTCAAGCTACAACGTGAGGCTACAGCTATACAGGCTTGGCTAACACACCACAACTACCCTTTCCTGGCAGAGGCATGAAAAAGGTCACCGCTCTGTTTACAACTATCCTGCAGAAGAGCATTTGTCAACAGCTTAGATATCACCTGCAGCATAAATATCCAAGCCCCATACAGATAAGGCCACATTTAATACCATGATTAAAGATGCCTTACCCCCGAAAGGCAGAGAAGCCAGTGAGCACAGCTCGGCTCCATAAGCCTTTGAGCATCTGGGGATTAGGAGATGGGAAGTTTGGAGCATGGCTTCCAAAACAAACCCCTTTCTGAGATAGAGATGTTTCATTTTACGAGAAGCGAGTGGTGTTGACAGAGCCTGAAACACTTTCCACAGGCACAGCTCAGCCCCCAGGGCTCCAGCAGGATGGGGGTCCCCGCTGGCAGCCAAACAGCAGGTTCCCATCCGCAGTTGTGGTGCAAACTCCACTCACACTGACACTTTTTTTGGCTATAAGCTGTGGGAACAGCAGCCAAACCCAGCAAGATCAGCCTTTCCATAACCCCCTGTAATCTCTTCACCATCCTGTTAGGAAAAAGCCCAGAAGTTTAGTGTCTTTACTAAAGTCCCTTTCGTTCTCAGATATCCAGCAGCCAGATCCTGTAAAGTGTGGAGAGCAAATTGCCAGCACGGCCCAGATGAAATTACTGTGACATTTGTAAGAAACCAAGAGCAATAGTAAGAAACTCCGGAGTCCAGACAAGGGATTAGGCTGGTGCCTTGAGGGTACTGAACACCAAGGCACTGCGGTATGTCTGCAGCGGGTGAAACCCTGGGATAAGTGGGAGAGGAGAGTGCTCTATTTATAGCCAAAATTCAGCACATTTGCACATGTTTATTGTTGAACACATGCTTCTGTGCCTTCCTGAATGAGGATGAAGTGAGGTAGATGTTGAAAAGCAAGCGTGGGCTTGCAAGTTTTGCTGGCTTGAGCCTTATCCCTTTTCCCACATCACTCTTTAGTTTGTAACAAGGGAACAATGCGGCTCCAGTTTTACTCTGACTCCAGTAAAAACTTCCCTCTCCCCTGGTACAACCCAAGTCAAGAGCAAACTAGTCTCAGGCTGCAGCTCACAGGAAAGGACAACTCATGTACAAAGGGTGTTTGCTGCTTCGTTAGCAGATCTGCAATCAGCAGCTCTCCTCGCCCAGACTCCTCACACAAGGGAGACACTCTCATCAGTTAAGAGGAGCCACAGCCAAGTGTTTAAATAAATTGATATCAGCTTGTTGCTGCATTTCTGACAAACCCAGCCCTGCACACTATTCATTGTGCAGAGACTTCCCAGTAAAGGCAGTTTCCTCCATTCTTTGTAAAGTAATTATTCAAGCATTTTGACTGCTGGAGGTGCATCTTGTTCAAAGCTTTGAATTAAAGGTCTTACTGTCAGTGGTGTCTGAGTTATCACTGCTGATGGAGTACTTGCGTCGTTTTTCTTCCATCTGTAACGAAAGAAATTGAACATTACACTTCATGTCCAGAAAACTCATCTCAGCACCAAAGCACTGCTATCTGAATATCTGCACACTCTCTTACCCCAGCACCAGTCAGTCCTTACCCTCAGGACAGACAACTACCCAGAGGGTGAAAAAAAACAGAAGAAAACAATTCTCACAGATTTTTTAAAAAACTTTAATTGTCTTTCTACCAGCTTTTCCCACTCCCAGTAGTTACAGTGGGTGCACTTGGATCACTCAGCTTTGCATGGATTTGTCTATGCAGGATTTGCATCCAAATGTCTCGTCCTCTGCAAAAGCACTGCCAAGGGAGGAAGCTCCAACACGGACCAGAGGATGCCCTACCAGGGACCGTGCTGCTGTTGGATGGGAGAAAAGATGTCTTGTGAACCACCTGTCCGAGCTGCAAAGTTAAGAAGTGTGAAGACAGAAGAATGGAAACTGCACACTCTCAGTATGTCTGCAGGGGGAAGTACAAGCATCCCAGAGCCGAAGAAAACCCCTGTGTACCACAGGCCTGGGGTTTTACCGTCTGACTCATCTTCCCATTCAGCTGGTATCTACTTTTAAGACTTTTAAGACTAGAGAGCGTCTGTCGCACAGGCCAGCCCGAAGCACTTCCCATCACTGCGAGCTGCCCTGCCGGGAGCTCCCCCGGCAGCACTGCTGGCACCAGAGCTCCCAGGGGTGAGCAAGTGGCTTCTGCATCCTCTCAGAGCTAAAATCACAGCAGCAGGTCCACTGCACTGATGAGGAGACCCGTTTCAAGCTCAGCTGATCTGCTCTGAGACTGTGAAAGAGCCACAGGAGTGCTTGAAATCAGCAGGTCCTCCCTGCTTGGGAACCAAGCACTCAGAACTCAAAGTAGGTGCTTCAGAAAAAAAAAACAAAAAAAAACCCACAAAAAAAACCCAAAACAAAAAAAAACCAACAGAACAAAACAAAACAAAAAACCAGAAGAAAGGTGTTTTAACTTTTGAAGATCCAAATTTTACCAATGTGACTGATGGCTGATCAACATGGCCCCCAATACAGGCTTGGCAGCTCTGGATGGAAAGGGCTACCTGTGGACCAGACAACTATCCAACAGGCTGTAAGCCAAAATACATCCACAGAAAACAATCTTAACCTTGTGGAAATCTTCCTAGTACTTTCTGAGATATTTTCCAAGAATCTGAATGTGTTCATATGTCATACACACTACTGCTTCCACAAATGGTAAGTGGGAACAATAATGAAACACTGGGTTTGGGTGGTTTGGTTGCAGCAGTACAAGCAGCACAGACTGTGATAGCAAGCTAGAGCGTGACATTTCCCCCCAGACATCAGGAAGTGTTCCACACAGGCATATAAAAACCTTCTATTAGTTTTATTTTACAACATACGTGCCATCACAGCATTATAGAGGAAAATACTACAAAATACCCTAAACATTTTAACTATCAGTGTTGTGGTAAGGCATTGCTCTGTCAAAATGTGACTTAAAACACTCCCTAAGAATATGGCAATATCAATACTTTTCCCCCGGTGATTCAAGGGGAAACAGATGTTATTAAACCAGCCTTGTTCCAAGAAGCCATTAGATTTTGCTTGGGGGAAATGAAATTGAAGATAGCTCTAACTGCAGCTTACTTACTTTTAGTGAAAATCCTACCTCAACCTTTTAAACTGGTTCCTACTGGTCTGAAGTGGCAAACAGACATTTGGAGCACAAAGACAGAGCAATGCTTTTATTGATTCTGGAGTTCCTAATCACAGAGATTAAATAAGCCAAAACCAAGAGGAGGAAAAAAAAACCACCTGAGCTGAAGCAAAGGAATGCTACTGATAGCCAGTGAGATTTCCCAGGTTTCCCATCTTTGCTTTTATAGCAAGACAGCATCACTGACATCACTCTCCTTCCAAGGCAGGGAAAAAGGTTTGCAATCAATGCTCAGCACAGGTAGCAGGAGGCTGGCACTGGTTTTGGCCGCTATATATGAGGTGATGCACTGAACCTGGTCCCTGCATCCTGCTTCTGTCCTGCAGAATTAACACACTCCCTGGGTAACAAGATGAATGGATATTCACATACAGAAGTGGTTCACATTGCAGGTAAAAATAGTGTCTGTACTTCAGTAAATCGTTTTGCCACTGTTTGGCAGGATCCAAGACAGCATTCTCCAAACCAAATGCATTAAATTTCTGAATGAAATTCTGGCTTGAGCAGAGCATGGACATCTCTGAACAGCAGCACTGAAAGGCTGGGCAGGAGATGGCACACAAGGTATTGTGTGCCTGAAGAGGGCAAAAGTTTTGGCCAAAACTAGGCCATTCCGGAAAATGGTTACATTCCAGGCCCTGCTAAGAAGATCCTGTTTTCTGAGGGACTCATCTTGAGTAGCCAAACAGTAGTAAACCGCATGGCACTTAAGGGAGGAATTTACTGTAGAAGGGTAATTGGGCCATTTCCCCATCTGGATCCCAGAGTTATAAAGTCTGATGGTGGTTGAGCTCCTACCCCCTTTTGGCACCGGGGGGAGGGGGGTTTGGGGGTGGGGAGGACCCACTGCCCACATCCCTCCCAGGGATGGAGGCCCAGCTCCCAAAAGCTCTCGGGAGCAATTCAGTTGGCGAACTACTGAGCAACTTAAGTCCCTACAAATATGGTCTCTGCTCCAAAATTAATATTTTGTTTACATTAGAAGTTAATTTCACCTTCAACTGACCCATTCCCCACATGGCATCATTAATAAAGTCATAAACAAATACCAAAAAAATTTGTAATACTTTGAAAAGGTCACTGTTAGGTCAAACTTGGCCCAAAATCTAGTTTTTACAGAGCCAGAAACCAAGCGAAAGGTTTCTATGTAGGCTTGCTTAAAAAATTCAAACAGAAACAGATGTGGGTTTCTTTTATAAACAAATGAACATCCCCCTGAAGTGTCTGCAACTCAAATCCACAGGCATAGCCCTGGCTAATGCCTGGAAACCAAAAACTGAACTGCCTGCAAACCAACACATGTTTAGCATTGCCTTTGTTCAAGCTGAGAAAGGCAGATAAATGCTAAACCAAGGAAGATGATGGCCCTTCATCAGCCTAAACAAATGTAAATCACTGTGTCCTTGGACAAATTAGCACCGCGATTGGTGTTAAAATGGAGATGATGGCCTGAGGCTGGCTGGTCCTGCCTCACAGCAGGGAAGGTTGGAGAGGAGCTCTTGGGAATGCAATTTTGCCCAGCCCATGCAACCTGGGAGAGGTGAAGGCAACTACTCCTGGCACCCAGAGATGCCTGTGCCCAGATCCTGAGCTCAACTGGGCACGCTGCCAGGGACAGGCACCCGCTCCCATCCACACTAAACCGAAATGCCTCATCCAGCCTTCAGCTAGTACAGAAATCTTTCTTTGCAGACCACTCCACCACCCCTGTGCTCTGGGGAACCCCCTGATGTTTCCCAGCTCCCTGCAAACTCTTCTGCACATCAAGTCCACGTGCGATTTGGAGATTTTTAGTGGCATCCCAGCACCCTGTGCAGAGGCTGTTTCCACTGTTTCCAAGAACAAACCAATCCGAATTGTGGTAAGCAAATAGAGAAATTCATACATGCCTGTGCTCCCCACTTCCACAGGGAACAGGCACAGAAACCTGCATAAGTTGAAGAAAAAAAAAAAAAAAAGAAAAAAAAAGAAAAAAAGGAAAGTATTTGGTCATCACCTCTTCCCAGCCTCCCGCAGGTGGAGGGATGCGCCGCGCTCGGTCCCCGTGCCGTCACCTCTGACGCTGAGAGCAACACCGGCTGAATGATGTGCTCTGTTTGTGAGCTGCAATGAGACTGCAGAAAAACCACTTCCCTGTTTGTTCTTCCAGCCCAGAAATAGGAACACAAACAGAACATAGTGCCCCCAGCGGCACGCACACGGCTCCGGCCACCGACCCCGCGCCGGGGACCCCGTCCGGAGCCGCCGCAGCGCCCGCGCCCGCCGGCTGACATCGAGCCCTGGGGCTGCTCCCGACGCATCCCCTCAGCGCTTCCCCTCTGCCTTAAATGTGTTTTTCCCTCTGTCTAGGAAAACCAGCCAGTTGTTAGAAAGTGCAATAAAAAGGGTGGAGGGCTGGAACATCCCGGTCCGTACACCGTGGGAGGGCTGTCCTCATCCCACTGCCTTTTCCCACGAACAAATTCCTCTGCTACAGGAGGCTCTGAGAGAGGAGCAGCAGCATCCCCCAAACCGGCACAGCCCCAATTTCATAGTAACAGAAGAACAAACTTTTGGACCAAAGGATGCACAGCAGTGGGGCCAACAAGAGCCACAGCAAATCTTGGTGCTCAGCTCCTGCATCTGGGAGGAAGCTTTCCCTAACCTCTCTAGTAGCCCTGCAAAGTGTAAATGCTGAAGGGCAGGATCCTGGTACCTAGAACATCTATTTTCTGGGCAGCAGGAGCCTGCCCCTGCCTGCCGGGGCTTGTCTGTCCCTCGCCTCCTCTACAGGCTGCTGCCAGCCCCAGCTTTCCAGCAAAAGCTCAGGTGCCCAGGTGAGGAGCAAGCCATCCCTCCTCTCCTCCGTACCAACTCTGCTGTCTTGGCTCCTCAGGGCAAAATTTAATCTCATTTCAATTTAAAACAAAACAAGCCCTCGTTTACTTCCTGTGCTTTGCCTTTCTCCACATCTACAAAGGGATTTTTTTTCTTTACTACTCACATTTATAACTTTACTTGCCTCTTCCGACTCGTTACCTTCTAACTATCTATTTCTTCTTTATCAAGCCCAGACAGAGCACAGGTAATCAGAAAGGTTATCGAGGGCACTGGGACCACCCCTGCCTTCGTGGGGGAAGGTGCAGGCAGGGACACAGAGCATGAGAAGGGACACCGGGCACATGCCCACAGCCTGCTGCCCCATCCTGCAGGTCTCTTGAGTATCAAAAACTCAGAGGAAATCAACAGGAGCTACAGACGCTCCAATCTTTGCGAAAGATGAAAACCCACAGAAAAGTAAAGACCAGACCCGATCTGAAGGACCACCCACCCACCAACTTTCAGAACTTGGGTGTCAAACGCTATCAGCAGCCATCAATACTTTAAAGGAATTGCATCTCCTTGCCTACAGACCCCCTAACGTGTGCCCTCCATGCTTTGCTCCAAGCCTACATTTTTGAACATGAGCCTCAATTTTCTTAAGAAAAACAAATTTAACCTTCGATTTAACCTTTCCGCAAGCTATTTTTACTCCTATCTCAAGCTTATTTTAACCCCAGTAGCCAATAAATGCTTAAAGGTCAAACACCATTCCTAAAAGCCGGGCTCCTTACCCCTGGGGAGAAGGTTGAGATCAGATAATTTTTTTTTTTTCCCCAAGCAAAATCTCCTCTTAGAAATGTCCAAGCGATCGGAGGGTCCTACCCCAAGCCCTTCAAAAATTTTTTCACTGTGGGGGCTGAGAAGGCACTGAGAATTTTCCCTGTGAATGCCATGCCATCCTTCTCTTCCCACTCAATAAGCGCTCAAAATGTACAGGTATGGAGAGAGAGAGAGCATTTTTATTTCCCCTAATTGCGATCGAGGTTGACAATTCAGCAGCCTCCCGCCTTTGCAGCGCTTCCCAACTTCCAGCTCGCTGCTCCCACCCCGGGCGCGGGGCAGGCGGGGGGGCGCTCCCAGCCCCGCATCCCGGCTGGAAGCGGCTCGGCAGGTGGGGAAGGGGCAGCAGCGCGGCGGGGGGCGGCGCGGGCACCGCGGGCTTCCCCGAAGGATGCAGCAGGGAGCCTGGCCAGGGGGCAGGTGGCCGGGGAGAGAAGGGGGGGGCTGCCCGGGGGCACAACGGCGCGGGGGGACGCGGGATGTTTCCGAGCGCGGGCGATGCCGCGGGGGGAGCGGCGGTGCCTCCGGGCCCGGCAGCCGCGGGACCCAGCGGCGCGGTGCGGCGGAGGAAAGCGGCGGGGAAAGCCCCGCGGTGGGGAGGGAAG